>PPHD01001232.1:0-28406 GCA_002909625.1 Bambusicola thoracicus
CAGGCCGTGATTCAACAGTTCCCATACAGGTGACTGTCTGAAATGCTGCACTTCTAATTCTCCCCACAACAGTCCTAACATAGAAAATGTAGATAAGAGCAGCTCTGAGCACGCAGGAACATCAGTCAACCTTGCAGGAAACCGCACTAAGAATTCTGACATCATGTCATCATCAGCACTGCTATTCATATTAACTAAATTAACCCTATGCCTAATCAGCCCTTCTGCTGCAGTGAAGGTAAAAGATAATCCAGCAGAGCAGAGCATGCTGTAGTCATTCTTTGGGGTGAGGTATGGGGGTTGGATGTTTTTGAAAAGTTCCAAAGTAACACAGTTATCTTGTCAGCTATATATGGATGAAAATCTGCTCAGAAATGGGATCTGCTGCCTACGTGCCAGTGCCTCCCTAACAAACAGGCTGGAATACAGAATTCTGCCAGTGAGGAGCAACAAGAAATTAAAGCATAAATAGAATTCTTTAAAATAGGTGCATATCAGGCAACACCTCTGAAGTCCTGATGTTATGAAAAGCAAATAGAATAACAGAACTGCTTCCTGCTATGCTAAAAACAAGAAAATCAAGACATTTATAACAGAGCTCTGCAGAATAACGTTTCAATCTCAGAACTTAATAAACACAAACTACAATGAACAAAAGGCACTATACATTTTAATCACTATTTCCTAGATTCCCTAATAAAAGAGAAAATGCAGTTTCTTAAAAGAAGGAAAACCACTCACCCTCTGTTACTGACAATTGCCTTTTTCAAGTGAATATAGTTTGCAGGAAAAATCCCCTGCAAGAGAGAAAAGCCTGTAAGTTAGAAAGGCAACACTTGCAGTTTTTAGTGCTAATATATTTATACCATTTATTTATATATGTATATAATTGCCAAAATGCCATATTAACATCCTCCCCCTCATCACTGTGTCAAAGACACTGCCACAGACTCAAGTCAGCATTCAAACTGGCCAAGTCATTTTGATCCCACAAAGCTCCCAAAGTGTTCAGAAACACCATTCCATGTGAATTGTCCTCTGGTACAAAAACAGTGAGTAAGCCAACTATGACCAAATGAGAAGTCTCATGCTAAGCCTACACGCTGCTGCCTTGGAATGGACAAGATCAAAATAATGGATCCACACGTAGCAAATTTTCTTTGTGTTGCAAAGAGCATGTGAGCCCAATAATGTGCTAACGGATGATGAGCAAGCAGGCATGAGGTGTGACAAGTACAAAGAGCCCTGAGAAATGAGCAGCTTGCAGTTAGCAGAAAGGAGTGAGGAAGAGCAGTAACAACCAGGGATACTGACTGCACAGACGTAAGCTAGCCAGCACCAGTGCCTGTTGTGCAGCTCACAGCATAACATCAGCACCACTCCAGGCCTCCCCTTCAGCATGCTACACTACATTAAGTGACAAGAGCCTCAGTTTAAAAAAAACCCAACAACAAAACAAAACATCCACCATCCAGTTTGTGCCCAGCCCCTATCCCAGGTCTTTCACTGAGCAAACAAGTATTCCATTACCTGCATAACCTGGGCTATCCTCCTCCTAGCAAAGAACTGCCCAAACCCACCCAGCCCAGCTCCAGGTGTTTGCCTTTCGCTGCACCCATGACAGATGGGCTCAAACTCTGCCCATGTCATCAAGTTTATCAAGTTCTCATGAGATGAAACATAGAGAAAATACACAATTTAAACCAAAATCGTCACTGTACTCTATCATCTCTGTAAAAAACAGTCCCAAATGCTCACAGCAGCCTCAGCTGCTTTATAAGGGCATGCACCCCAGTGGGGAACACAACATCAGCACTATTAACCTGCAGGTGAAGAACAGCGGTCAGCCACTCACAGTCATTTTCGTAATCAAATGTGGGCTTTAAATTTTTAGAACTTCAACACTGTGTAATAATCCAAGAAGACACTTTTTCAGCACGATGAGGGTTTTGAAACGAATATTAAGAAAACTGTATTAAAAGTGTTAAGGAAAAATCTTCCCTTTTGATAGATGCGATGGACACAGTGGAAGAACAAAGAGATTAAACAAATAGTAACGGCTTCATGAAGAAAAAAAGTAAATGCTTTCAGCCCTACAAAACTCTGGGGCAAAAAAAGGGCTACTTCAGTTTCTTGTCTGGTTCCCTTCCAATCCACGCTCTGTACTTCTGCGATCCTGTGCTGTTACCTAAGAAACCAAGGAAGATTTGAAGGGCTCTCCGACCAAACCTGAGCATGTGCTCGAGCAGAAGAGGTAGCAGTGCACACAAAACAAGCGCAGGCTGTTGCATGAAGAGGACCGCAATCATACAAACAATTCCAGTAACAGGAAAAAAATTAGGTCCAAAAAACGAGGAATCTGATGCTCTTTTCTTTTTAAATACAAGCTGTATTTATACCAGAAGACAACGAAGGAGAAAACTATTTACATGTCCTGATACAGACATATACATAAGTACATGTCCACTCATCAGGACAGTAAAAAAAGTTCAGGAAACAAAATGGGTATAACAGGAAAATAACCAAATGCAGTCGTTAAACAGTAAAAATCTGAAAGAAAGCACCCTTCTTCATCAGATGCTCTCTTCCATAATTGCCTTAAAATGAGAACACAAATTCTTAAATGTGCTTCATTAAGCAGCATAAGATCACTCTCCTTCTGTGGTTTTCTAGGAAGAGTCACGGGGAAAAGGTCCAACTGGATGAGACTTACCAGTATTAGAAAGATTTAATGATACATATTGGGAAGACTGCTGATTTGTGGGGGGTGACAAATATTGTTCTCTAAATTTAGGAAATAAATCTAATCTCATCACATGAAGAAGTGAAAGGTAAGCACAACCTCGGGCAAGGTAACAGTTAACAGGGCTGCAAACAGCAAAGCAGAGACAATCTACCAGTGAGTCAAAAGACTTACCTTCACGTTGGGCTTCTTAATGGAAACACCTCTGTACCACCCTAAAACCAGAGAAAACACATTACATTACATTCTGGCATTGCTTATGTTACAGAGAAGCAAGCTGACCAGAAACAATGCAATCACTGAGATCATCTCAAAAACCACCATCAAACCACAGCTCAGACTTCAAGATATTTTTTTTGTTTGGCTCTGCAACAATGACAAGCAATTAAGGACTTGGAATGCTCCTATTTCTTCCATCAGGAATAAAAGCAGCTTAGTATACTTGGTCACTTCACTAATGATCATAAGCTACTGTTAAAAGATGTGCTCAATGCACAAACTGCATTCATTTTTCCCATGTGCTGGTACAGGAGTCTCCTCTTAGCATTTACCTTAATGGAAAACCCAGGCTCCAAAAACCTGCTCTTTTACAGACAGGAAAAGCCATTACCATACATTTCTAGCATTGTTTAAACAAATATAAATCCTTGGGATGTGTCTGGTTTTATGCATGCCTCAAGAAAAGACTCCAGGATCTCATTTCACAAATCCAATTACCGTTCTTGCATTCCCCATCAGATAACAGCCTCACACAGGACAATGCATCAGGAGTAAGAGCCAAAGCTACCAGTCAAACAGAAGAACCCAATTACTTCCATTTTACACAGGTAGAATTAATGTCACTGCAACACAGGGATTCATCTGGAAAAAAAAAATTAAAAAGCTCTAAAAACACCATCCAGTTTAACCATGAAATTTGAGGACAGATGACATTAGCATGTGAGACCTGAGTTAGAGGATGTAGGTTCTCTACAGAGAAAGGTTTTGCTGCATGGACAGATGCACTGCTCCCCCACTTTCTTCTCCAGCAGCTCAGAACAGACCCAAGCTGCCTGACCCAGTGGACAGCCCAGGGAAAGGCAAGAAGGTCACTCCAACTGGTTTTGAAACATGAACCCCTATGCAGGGTGTGGGGCTTGGATGGAGGCAACACTGCTCACAGCAGCTTGCATGGTGCTATACTCTGCACTGGTGGCTAAAACCGTGCTGAGAATAGAGCAGTACCTGCACAGCATTGGTGCTTTCTCTATTCCTCATTGTCACCCCAACAAAGTGTTGGTGCAGGGATTCCCCAGTTTCTTAACCAAACTGATTGTAAACACCTCAAGCTTTTAGTTTTCAGTATGCACAAAGCTGAACTCCAGTGCTGCAGAAGCAAACAGAATGAATTGTATACCCACAGCGGTGTGCTCTGGACAAGTTGCTGTACCTTAACGCCCTATTCCACCTTTGCTTTTCCACAGACTCCACTACAGCAGACCACACAGTGCTGGAGATGAAGGAAGCAGAGCACCTGAACTAAAGCTTACACATTGCATTTTGAAGGAGAATTATCAAAGTCAGGAAAAAAAAAAAGGTGCTTTATAACTGATCTCAATACAATCTAATGATATCTGATAGAAAGAAAAGTGAAAAGCAGGCTGCTCTGCAGCTCTGCCCTCGGTATGTAGCAGAAGCTCCCTCCAAGAGCTGCAGGAAGAACTACTTCTGTGATAATAAAACTGGAGAAAAAAATAAAAGGAAAAGCACACCATGATGCCATTCCCCCTGCACGCTGAGACTACCATTTGCTTATGACTTTTACTGCACACCACACTGCCTGCATGTACAGTCACACTGTAGGTGACCTCTAGGCAGTAATAAAAGCTACAGAAGAATGCACTTGGTAGCATACGCAAGTTGCTGCCCTCCCCTTTGCCTGTAGGGCTGTTCCAGCCATGAGCAGCATTATGCTCTCTGCTCAGCTCCTCCGAATCCTACAATTCAGCAAAACCTCTGAAGAAGCAGGATAGAAAAATGCACTGTTAACCTATTTTTTTAATATCTTCCTCTTTCAACATGTCTGCATAGAAACTCACGGTGAAGGAATTTTAGAAACCTGCATGTTCCTAGAAAAGGACTGAAAAACAGTTTTGACAAAGATGTGTCCCACTCAGAAGTCACAGTAATAGTGCAGTTCTAATTCAAAGGACTCTGAGGTAGATGCGCACAACTCAATGTTATCAGCTGAGAGATAGGAAGAGTTACCAATGGGTTTTTATCCTTCCTTGACAGTGGATTGAAAAAACAATATTCTTTCTAAAAGTTGCCTCATAACCCTTGTCAGATCTCCAGTTAAACAGCAAGAAGTCTGTCGAATGGAGGAAGCTGGTCCCTTTTCAGTACCCAAGAGCAGAACAACAAAAGGGTTCTAACTGAACGATATTCACCTGTTTTTCAGAGGAAAAAAAAACTCAAATACCGAGGATGAGTAACGAAGCATCAGCTTCAGAGCACAGGAAAAACAAACTCCAGAGATAACTTCTTTCTTCAAACATCTTCCTTGTTTACAGCTCAAAGGAAACATGTCCAAGGCTGCCAGGAGAGCTCAGGTTTGGAGGAGCACCTGTGAGAGATAGGAGCCCGGCTCCCTGCCCCAGGAAATAAATCCCAACTGCCTTTAGGGCTAACTGGAGATGGGAACGCTGCCTGTTTTATGCTGGAGACAACCCTGAGCAGAAGTGCACTCAGGAAAAGCCTACCTTCTACTTCCACCTATCAAAAGCTCCCCGATTTTGCAATAAGCATCCAGAACAGAAAGACTACAACTTGCACAAAGCAAGGCCCAGGACACGTCTTTTAACGTTCACCAGTCTGAAATAACCACATTTGCCTAAAGTGATCAGAACATTCTGCAAACTGACAAACTAACTTCACGTCCAGCATAACAAGCCTGGACATCACACAAGTGCCCAACACAGCTGCTCTCACCCCTCACCTGCTGATGGAAAGCTCCATTGCATGTCGCTACAGAACTACACTGATTTATCCGTGCTACATAAAGAAAAGCAACACACAATACAAGCTGCTGCTGGTGCTGCAGGTGAAGCCTACGCTCAGGTCCTGCCACAGCCTCATGCTCTCCAACTGGCAGCAGCCCGGCATCAGAGAAATGAGTCATTTGATCAGAAGCAGCAATGGATGACAAAGACTAAGTGCTTTTTGCACCATAAGCTCTGTTGGGTCCCAATGCTGATAAAAAACATCAGTTTGCTATTGGATCATACGCCACAGCAGACCCAGGATGCATTTTATAATGCTGCCTGAGAACACAAGACAGCTAACATACAGCCTCAGCAGCATGCCATCCCACAGAGCCATTTGCACCATAGCAGCTGCACACAAGCACACATGCTGCCCAGCTGGTGTCAGCCAAATGTGCAATGGTACCACCACCTACTCAGGGCAGGATCTCCACATGCCACATGATACTTGAAGAAATCAAACTCTGAATCCCCACAGGGACCATATCATCATGTTATGCACTGTATAAATATGATCAATGTGGCAGAACGCAAAGCAATTCAATGGATAAATAACTCACAAACGACTGATGAAGTTTCTGTTAGTTAATTCCCAGCTATGATTGAAGTATATTACCATGTAAAGTCCCACTATAAATTTGGTAAGCATATACTGCATTATTAAGCTTCTCTGCTAAATCTTTGTATTTTTTGGCCAAAAGCTGAGCTTCACAATTCCAGATCATAAGGATCCAATGAAAACAAACCGCAGTTTAATTTGCAGGGATGACAAGCTGTTGGGATTTATCTCCTCATTCAAGTTTGGAAGCAGACTTTTATTCTACTAATTGCACAGCTTCAAGAAGATTGATAAGTACTGGATAGTGCCTTTCAGCTGATCTTGTATGTCTCTGTTGAGATACGTGTCAAGAAAAAAAGATGCTTTGTGAAACCACTAAAAACATCCATCTTAGGATAAAATGCTGGAAGCTTTTAGCTAATGTCTTCCAAAACAGAGATGCCATGATGTCAGGAAAAATCACCCTCAAACTTAAACAAGGAAAAAATGAAGGTCTCACACTGCAATTGCTACAATTAAAACATGCAAATGAGCACACAGAATTGAACAGTTGTTAAGGGGAAAATACCAACAAAGGGAAACTATGAAGGAAAGTCCAACCCAGATAAGACCCATCCACTTCCTTAACGTAAAGCTCAGTGCTCAGCAGTTCTGAGCGTTCTTCAAATGGAGACCTGGCTTTAAGCTTGCAGAAATCACATGCAAAAGGGAGCAGCAATCATGCTAAAAACCAGCTGGTCTCCAAAGAGAGCTTGGATTGAGGAGCTACATCTGCCATGGGCAAGTTTCTTTCACTGTCTTCAGAACCGCAAGAAAAGCAAACTGTTGGAGCAATTGTTCTTCTCTGAGAAACTACTGGAAGTAGTGGGAGGTAGGAAAGGATTTCCAAGAAATAAATCTGCAAAACAAAGTAAGAGTTACACACGCTTGCAGTTCAGCACCTGTCCTAGGAAAGCTGAACGTGAAAACACAATTGCACATTCTGAAAAATATTTAGAAACTGAGATGCAAATCCAGAGGCTTCTTTAGTTACAGCGCGCTGCTCCACTGCTGAAGGTCTTTAGGAATTTTTCCAAGTTATCAACGCCAACGTGATTCTTCTTTAAAAGGCACAATAATCTCCTTAATAATCTACGTAGAATTCTGTGTTTACGAAAAACAATATTTCACTGAGCACAACTTTGAGCTATGAGGGCACGACATCCAACACACCACGTTGTGACGACCTGCAGTTACCTGTCAGCTGAACGGAAACCTCCAGCCTCACCTTACGGCCTTCCTCTTAAACCTCAAATTAAGAACTTAATGGAAAAAAAACCTGATTTCTTTACAACAACTGTACAGAAATACTCTATTTTGACAGGGTAACTATTTTCTTGAATACCATTCAATATTTTGAAATTGCTATCCCCTTGATAGCTAACGCTATGACAGCTGTACAACTGGTAACGACCATTTAAACTGTGTTTAGCTTTTATTCTATTAAGCAATTATAATTAAAGCATACTGTAGATCTTACAGATCTATTAGATTACAAACTTAATATATACAGGCATCTTAGCTACTTATTCTGAACTTTAGATAAGTAAGTCTTTCCAGCCCTGTGAGTAACCCTCAGACTTGGAGGGCAGCTATCTCCTGCATATGCTGGCCAATCAATAATTGCTTCTACCAGTTAATCTGCACGTAAGCTGCTTGCAGGCTATCTGTGTGCATCCAGCACTATGCAGTGACCTAGAGGAGGGCTGGCAGCAACGAGCAGTGAGAGCTGCCTGCTTGAAGGCCCTCGCTGCCCAGAGCAGCCTGCTGTGGCAGACGGAGCAGCACCCAACTCCTACCCAGCCTGCTGCCAGCAGGGCCATAGCAGCACAGCTGGATCTCAGTGTGTCATCTTGGCCTCAGCCACACAGAAGGCCATCCGGAAGTCATCCCTGCTCTCCAAAGTAGCCAGGCAGTATTTTCCACAGTAGCTTGTGTGGATCCAAGTGAATTCTGCTCCCCAGGCACACAGAAGACAGAGGAAAATGGCTATCTCATTGGAGCCTTGGAAGCATGGCAGAGATACCGCTCCCAAGCACAGAGTTCTTCAAAACTGCAAAACAAACCAACCAACACCAGCCCTCAGGTGTACCACACACCAAAAGCCTTCATTTGGCCACGCTGTCACTGCTGGATACCAAGGGAGCTAATTATATTACACGTATGGCTTATGAACACTGCTACTAACACAGAAATTAAACCATGCCGTTTTTTAAAAGTTGCACAATTACAATTTAAAAAAAAGGATTTGCTCGTGTGTTATCCATTAATATTCATTGTTGTCAGTGTGATTAGCCTTAGAGCTCCACTGCACTCCACTGCATATATACACATAGATACGCATATGCGTGTACATGCAAGCACATCTGTTCCTTTACCCTGCAAATACACACAAGGCTCAGCTGCAGAGCTGCACAAGAACCTGACCCAGGAAATTCTCTCTTCTATTCAGTGTGCTCAAAATGCAACAACTGCTTTCCACATCAGTCACTATGAAATAGTCCTTGCTGTAACAGTTATTCAGTAACTCATTATCATAAGAAATACATATGTTCAGAAGTACAGCTAACATCGCTCTTTATCATCTTGAACTCTTCAGCAAGTCCCAGAAATCCTTCTCCATGTCACTAGCACATTTGTGTGCACGTCAATCCTTTCAACCTTTATTTGCAAGAGTTAACATCAGTTTACCTACACTGTTTGTTCAAAAGAATCCCCAGCAATTAATGCAGAGCATAAGATGAAGTACAATTCGCTCTAATCAAGGACACTGTTAAGCAGTGGCTGAGGCTGACAGAGAGCTCTGGAGCTCACCTGGTGCCACCCCTACCCCACAGGGCTGCCCAGAGCAGCTGCCCAGCCCTGTGCCTATGGCTCTGAGGGATTCACAGCCTCTGTGGGAAACCCATACTCAGTCCTGGCACAGCCCAGAAGCATTTGCTGATGCTCAGCGAGGGCACCACTGAAATGATAGAGGAGTTTCGTGCTGTGCAGTTCCAGATGCAGCAAAATTAACACATCTTTTTTAGGTATATAAAGTCCATGCCAAAAGCTCCTCAAAAAAAAAACCAAAACAAAACAAACAAACAAAAAACCCAGGATAGTGTGCTTAAAAAACAACCAACCCACGTGCATGAAAGCCTCCATCCACACAGGAGAACCCCATACCAGAGGGCCTTCCTTCCTCAAAGACCTGAAGACTGACACAAACCGCCTTTGAGGAATTGTCCTTAAATTACTGGCAAAGAAAAACCACAGAGCCCAATTACTGTACCACTGCACAGAGACGATCTGGATTATCCTTTGGCTTTTCTGTAAGCAAGCTTCTCCTTTGGATATCGCGCCTTTTTTCAGTGTTGGAAGTTTCCCAGATTACTGGAAATGGTTTGAAAATATCTTGCTTGCCTTCAACAATATCACTGTTTGCCCTTAGATTTATATTATTCTTTTCAAGTACTTTTTCCTGAGCTTACGGCATTCACAAGACCTGGCAATGGGACCACAAGTAACACAACTGAACAAAGCTCATCCCGTTATACCACACTGTATTTAAATAAACTATTATCAATTTGCACGTGTGATACCAGATGTATTGATTACAACACGTTTATCTATGGATTAAACATCACCACTGAACTGCAGTACTCCCATTCAAATCTTCATAGGTGTAGGTGAGGAAGCCACCACTTCTCTAAACGAATCACAAATATTCAGTTACTTTTTCATTGAAGAGTTCAGTCAGCAGCTAAACAAACAAAACCCTGAATGGAAAAGCCTTAAGAGCAAAAGACAGTTTTAGGCATAAGAGAAGAAAAAGCAGTCATCTGACAAGCAGCCAGGAGGTTTATATAGGAACAGCACTGGAGATGAAACAGGAACAGAAACTGAACAAACACAGAAATACAGCCACTGTTTTGTGGAATGTGAATTTGGAATTCAGATTTGTGGATCTGGGTTCTGAATTTGTTTTTATATGCTTCAGGATTAAGGTTACATTATTCAATCTCAGACTACAAACATCCTTATCCTGTACCTTGTCAGCCTCTCTCTCAATAAACACGTTTTACACCACTTGCTTACTCTAAATGTTAGGATAAAAAGTGTTCTCCTTTTAAATGCAACAACTTCAACCAGATTAGTCCCAGGAATACAGCAAGGGATTGGGACGTGCAGTTTATTCACACACAGACATCTACAGCCACACAAGAACCATAGTTATAGCTGTAATGTTACAATGGCATTCTCCTCCAGGAACAAAAAGAACATGGGATGAATTATGCACTTCTCTCTAAATCTCTATTCTTCAATTTATTTCCAGTATTGCTCCTAAATTGCACCCCCCTGTTTCACAATTAATGTTTTTCGTGTGTTCGGATATTTCTAAGCAATAAACATTGGTAGCTTCATTGAAACACATAACAGCAACATTTAGAAAATATGGCTAAAAAAACCACAGGCTACACTTTATGTGATGACAATTTCTTGCAAGACCCAATTACAACACAACAATCAGGTCAGGGTTCAAGATTTTCTGGACAGATGGTTAACTTAAAACACACTGACCCCCTATCAGACTGGATTAGTGCCAGAAGCACTCAGCCTTTCCTACAAAAAGTGGGTCAGGCTTGTTCTTTATCCAAGTGCTTTAATTTGATGCATCATTATTCCAGAGCAACTTACTAAAATCTGCCGTATTAAAATCTTTTTACATTCTCACATAGCAAATAGGATTGCCCTCCGGGCACTGCGCTTACCTTCACATTTCTCCAGGATCTGCACGGTCTCACCCAGCTCCAGCACCAAGCCTTGCGGCACAGCTCCTCGGAAGCTGCATATCACTAAAGGGTGGGGAAAAAAGAGAGAGAGACATATGAGGGTTGAATCTGAGCGTGAATTTCCCTTCTAAGCATAGCACTTCAGCTCATTCCCTACATAAAAATAGCCATTACACAGCTGTCCAGAAAACCTATCAGTCTCTCTATCACATATCTTCATTTCGGCCCTTATCGCAGGTTAAGCTCAGCAGTGACACAAAAGCTGCGCTTTTTAAGAGACGTTTGAATCAGGCAAGGCTCCATCACTTCAATCACCAACTCCAGTTTCATATTAGACACAGAGACTTCCTTGTCTCACTTCTTACTCTACTGCACCATGCATCAGGGCACACAGTCCTAACTTCAAAGAAAATAACAAAGTGCTGCAATCAATTTCCTTCAAGTTGCAGCCATCGCAATTAACATCTGTGCAGCTAATTCACCAGGAAAATCCTATACCAATGTGTACTATGATGTTTAACTGGATACCCTGAAGAATACAAAGGAATCTGTACTTCTCAAGAACTACCACACCAACCTTCTGAAACACTTTTCAAGGTAATTTAATTAACCTCAATTTTAAAAACAAATTTAAAAACTGCTTTATTCCCCACTCTCCCCCTCCCCACATCCCACGTCTGCCCATCAGCACGTACAAACTCACGCAGGCACAGCTATAACTTGGCCACCCAAGCCCTCTGCCCTAAGCACACAGGCCCAGAGCCCACGGACTGGCTGCCTGGCACCTGCACACAGCACAGTGCCGCTGGTGGGATCCCAAGGGCTGGGACCACAACCTGCACTGAGCGCCAGCCTTTCCCGGTGAAAGAGAATGCTCCCCTTTAAATACAAGCACTCGGCTACAGCTGAGACGTCTCCCTGTGATGGAGCTGCAGTTCATCTCCACCCTGAACGCCTTTTTGTGTCAAAGCCGCTGAATCCCTTATGACCGGAGCTGCTTTGTGCAGAACTGCCAGCAGCTAACCAGGAAGCCAGGCAACACAACGATTAGACCCACCCTGCAGTAATGGAGAACTCACCCACAAAGAACTCACAGCTATAGTTTTTCATCAACAAAAATCACTTTATGCTTCTCCCAGCAGCTGCCCAATGGTTCACCGCAGGCCACCATCAGAGCTCTGGCGGGTTCTCCTTGTCCCTCCAGCAATCCACACAAGTGACCTTTAAATTCTGATTATTTCTTTTTCTCTTAATAGGGAATCATGACTTACGTATATTTAGCCCTATAAAAAATCATTCTAATAGATTTGTTAATTTATAGAAGGAAACTGTTCATTTATTAGATGTTTCTGCTGGCAACATAAAGAAAACCTCATAAAGGCTGTACTGCATCGATACAACAGGAGCTCTGCAGAATTCAAGGCTGTTCCACTCAGGAGACACTCTGAGCCATTTTCTTATGCCCACCTGACTCAGAAGAAGAAGGAAAAATAAAACACAGAGAACAGAAGTGACCTTTGTCCATCGGGGTACGATGGGTGGGTACAGTCTGGATGTCCGTTGAGTTCTCAAATAAAAAATTATCCACCTCACATTCCTCACTGTCCATAGAGCAGTAAACAAAATAGCTCCCTCATCAGTAAATGTGTGGGCTATGCAAACCTGCTGTGTTGGACAATTTCAATCACCAATAAGGTATGCAAATAGCCAGATAGATACTTTTGGAGTAACAGACACCAGATCTCAAGAGACTTTTCAGCCACACTAACCTAAGTGAAAGCAAACCCGAGTGGCTGACTGCACAAAGCTGTATCTTGTACAACTATTCAACACGAGCCACAATTTATCATCACTGAAATCAAAAAAGAACTATAAAAATAGCAGCTGACTGTGACAGAATCCCAGAACTTTGTGGCTGCTCTGCAGTCTGATATACAATTCCAAAGGTTATTGCCAAAGTTACAGATGTTACCTTTTTAATAACGAAAAACACATTAATGAAACACAATCTTATCTACAAAGTCACTTCTAGGCATGCAATTCTTCTCTGCAGTGTTACTTGAAAGGAATGAACACAAATATGGATGGGAAATACAGAATAATTGAGACCTTCAAAGGAAAATAATTTACAGACAGGGCTCCAGTATCTGACTTCCACGCTTCCTACAGAGCAATCCATAGCAGAACGAACACCCCCAGACCGCCCATCACTCGAGCAGTCCCTATCATCTGTTCCCAGAGGGAAGCAGAAATGCATCTCCAGAACAGCCATGCAGCAAAGCCTACTCCCACCACTCAGCAGGGATCGGCACCCCCTCCCAGACTCTGGACAGACTGCTGAAACACGCAGCATCTACTTCCAGGTATTAAACTCCTTCTCATCAGCCAAGTTTGTAAGGATGCCATAGACTTCAGTTTCAGCCAGCAGTTAAACCAGAACTCCATCCAAGGGGAAAGCTTTGACCACACACAGTAACCATCACCAAGACATAAATGCCTTAACTGTGCTGCTTGAACTGCTGGGCCACAGCAAAAGAAACGCCTTCCTCTGCAAATTGTAATGAGAAAGGCACAAACTCGTCTGCACAGGAGGGTCATCTCCAGCTGTGGCAGAGAACAGGAAGAGACATGGGGTGTAACATACAGGAACAGATGGACAAGGAGAAATAGTTAGGGAATCCAAAGACCCAACAGGAGAGGACAAACTCAGAAATGTTTCCCTTGCTTAGGGAAAGGCCCTGACACAGTACGAGCTGCATTACAAGTTACCTGCAGTACAAGAAATTGTTTCAAAAGAACAGCATTAAAGGGTGCACAGACAAACATGGCACCTTCAGAAGGAGCTGGTATGTTTTTGCACAGTTAAGCGATTCCTCACGTTAGGTAACTAAAGAAGCTGCTCGCTGTATGGATGAGAAAGATCCGGTCAATACAACCTCCCAGGATTTTAGAAAAGGGGCTGTTCTGAAACATCTGCAGCTCTTGCAGAAACTGACCTTGGCCATGACAAAGGAGGAAGGCATTTGCATGGATCAGAAACTAGTAAAGAGAGAAAGCTGATTTATTTGAGTCTGACCAGGAAGCTCTAAAGGGATTCATGTTGAAGTCTTCTCTTATTAAAATATTTCTCAGTGATCCAGGAAAGCTGGGAAGTAGCCAAATAACTAAGGTGTGCTGCTACGTGGGGTGACGCAGCACTGCAGAAGGACCCAGCAAGAGCACGCGCTGCAGACAGATGCCGTTCAGTCCATCCACGTAGGGATGAACAATCCTAACCTTATGTCCAACCCACAGTCTCTCACCTTGCTCTCTCCGAGCAGAAGCCCAGGACTGATATTAACAATTCCTGGCATCAGCTCAGGCACCTCCAAACCCTCCCTGCATGGCACAGCAGAACACTATCTTGGGAAAATAGGCAAGACAATTATATATAGTGCTGTGTAAGATTCACAGCAAACCACCACGTGCCAGTTTTCCTCTTCACCAAAAACACATTCTTTGCCAAAAAGGACAGAACACCATATGGAAAGGTAGAAAGAAGTGAGACAAGATGCTGCAAACACGGCACAAGAGCTTTTCCATGATGAATTATTAACCAGGATAGGATGCTTCCACTGTTAAGACTGACAGCTGACAGAGGTGCAGAGTGTAACTCATGGGTGTCCAACCTTCTGGCCTGCCTGGGCCATGCTGAGTGAAGAGGAATTGCCGTGGTCAGCATATAGGATATATAAAACAGTCAATGTGTAAGTAACATTTTTTTTTTACATTTTTATTAGAAGATTAAAGAAGGAGAGTAGCAAAAACAAAACTAGTGGAGTACGTGACCTTGTTTTAATAACACCAATGCATCCGACTAGTTCCATGGAGGTGGCTGCAATTCTTATTGAGTTCTCGAGGTGCTCAGAGATTTCTGATGAAATTTTACTCTTCCTGCACGTCACCTTTGATAATTCATCTTCACAAATGTACATACTGCCAAAAAGTGATGACATGAATGAGGTGTGATTGTCAAGTAAGGGACATTTATCTCTGCTAAGATGAGGCATATAAAAGTCCAGCTGGGGGACTGATTAGATTTTTGAGTTGAGCATCTGATTACAACTCCATACATTCCACTTGAAAATGTGCCGGTATTGACCAAAAACAGAGCCACAAATATATATATATTTTCAGCACTCTTGAAGTTTATTCTCAAATTCCTTTACCAAATGGAAAGCAAAGCTGCATGTTTTTTGCTGTTCTCTGGACTGCGCTTAGCCAACACATCAAAACACATTAATTTATTTGCCATAACTGGAGTTAGCACAGCCCTGCGCCATGTGCCCCATTTCCAGCCCAGGCAGAATTAACATTACACCAATGGGTGTTTGGTTGTGGGTGAGTGATGGGTGCACACCCAGGGCAGGGCTGCTCTGTGGGAAAAGCCACAGCCACAATGGCCTGGGGTGGGGGGCAGCCACAGGACAGACATGCCTTGTGTAGCTAAGTTGCACAGAACACATCAACAGGGGACAAGTCAGCCATCCCTTCCAGTACAAAGAGCACAGCTATGTCAAACAAAATGGCTGCAATGAGTTCAGAACTTTAAATAATGTACCATTCAATATGGGGCAGAGTTAAACTGTGAAACTCCACACAAGATGGCACTGGGTGTTAAAAAGAAACAAGATCTCCCAAATCCAAAGGGAAATGGGACAAATTAATGGATGCATGCCACCTCAGGTTCAGCAGCTCCCTGACCAAGAGAGTCTTAAGGTCCTGGTGAGGCATCCATTTGGCTTATCATGCTGTGGTCCCCCACTGGAAACACGTGCTGCAGGTCACTGCCAAAGAGAGATCAAAGGAGCTGAATGTTTGGCTGGGCTGACAGGATCCCTCCCACACTGTCCTTAGGGAATCCCAAATTGAGCTTCTGTTGTCCCTTGTTATTGATTTGTGACCTTCCCTGAACACTATTAAGGCAAAAGAGGATACAATTCACTGTTAGAGAAACATTAGATTTCATGTCTCATTATTACCCTCTGCTGCCCAGCCAGACAACAGAGCTGCTTTCACTTCTGCGGTAGCACAGTTGATAATATATCTTGCTTTCTGAAATTGCTTCTTATCCAATTTCTATGTCCCAGCTTCCCCACCCAGGCTCACCTGGGCCTCAGCGCTTCCACAGATCATTTTTCTTCTCAAACGGATTGCAGCAACTGCACGATAAACTTACTAAGAGACTTGTGTCACATTTCTATGTGAGCAGTGGGAGAAGCTGAAAGGAAAAGAGGAAAATGCCCCAGTGCTGTGCAGTGCAGCACAGCCACGCGTGGGCTCGAGCAGAATCCAGCTGCATAACTGCACCCAGAGAGAAGTTCCCTGTGTATTTAAGCAAAACTACTTTGCAGCACTATGTACTGTTGTAGGTATGCACCCTGTGCCCATCTTTTCTTATTCTTCTGCAACCTATTTCCACACACCACAATACAGCCTACCAAAATATTTTGATGTTGCATAATGAACTATTTACAAGACAAGATGCAGCCCAGCCCACAGTAAGCCATTTGTTTGCTCTCAGAAGGGAATAGGGCCCTCTCCCTCACACATTCCCAAATGTAACAGTGAAAATTAGAAGTATTTATTTAAATGAGGGCTGAAAAACAAAACCGGTTCAAGAGCTTTCCATGCTTCCATTGCTCCCTTTGGCTTCTTCAGACCTCAGTTACATTTTTCTCATCATAAAGTTGGGCTTTTTCATTTTTCCCCTTTGCTTTATTTCTCATATGTATTCTTCCACAGTGGAAATCACTGCTGCTCAAACAAACCCACAATATGTTAAATATAACATTTCACACTACCAGCAGTGACCACATCAATCTTTTCACTCATATGGTCATTTTTGGTTGCATAACGTTACACCAAAAATGAAGCTCTGTTGCAACAATCACCATCTTGCAAACTTTCAGCATATCAGCGCTTATTCACAGCTCCCGCAGACAAAGCTTCCTGGCCTTTACAACAGTCCTTTCCAGTTTTCCAGCCATCATTACATTTGACCACAATTCTTTATAATTTATAACATATAACCATATTCAAACTCACAGCTGTATCCCACCAGCTCAGAATTTCACACTTACTTTAGGTAAGCACATGTAACAGACTCTTGAATTTCACAGGACCTATAGAAGAGTATGAAGCCATTAGCTTCACAAAGGATCTGCTCCATGCCACAGCCTGCACGTGGATTTGTCTGCTTGCTTCATTTGTCTGTGCAATAGTAAACTTTGCCTGAAATGTTTCTGATTCCTTCAATTCAGAAATGTTAGAGTGGGTCACTCTGAAAACAACTAATTCCATGATTAGAAATATATCAGAAAATACTTCCAACTCATTTTTATTGCTTTATAATGTATGTCCAAACTGGAGGAAGGTTCCTGGAGGAAGTGATACTCCAGGTGGTATTTACTCACCAGGGGAGATCTCTGAGCACTTCTTACCATGCATAATGACTTTCAGTATTTCTTACACAGTCTAACCTGACAGACTGCACTTGTAACATCACATTCAGCTACCGGTAGTTCTCACTATTACTAGTTCATCTCTGAGACTGCCTCTAGGATTGACTGTTCCTGAAGAAAATCATGCAATTATTCCAGGTGATTACAGATTACAGTGAGGACAAATCTTTTCCCTAAACAGCTTTTTTAGTATGAATACTTGTATTGGAAGCATCTACTGTCAAACAGCATAAGCCAGTTTTAACAGATGAATAAGATGAACTCTGTCTTCCCCAATGCAGTACCTAGATGACAATACAGTCCCCAGGTAAACTAGGGGAGAGCAGTAAATCCCTTACTCTTAATAGAGGCTAAAACAAGGAGGTGAGGGAAAGGCACAAGTACGAAGATACAGCTTTGCACAACTTGAGCAAGGTTGGGATTGGGACTCCCTAAGGTAGTTCTCAGCAGCACCAGAATTTACACATGTATAAAACAGTGCATTTCCAGACCTGTTCCTCTCCACACCCACCCAGATGTTTTCCCACAACTTTAACACCCACATCACCCCAGGACTGCACACTTTACTCATGCAGCACATAGAAAACACTTCTATTTGTTCAGATCTGGCATTACGAGCACCCTCTGCCTTGTATTAAAACAAAGAGCAAACAGTCAATTTCAGTTCTTCCCGTCCACACCATTTATAATTTTAAAATGGTCTCATTTGGTGACATTTTAGTGGTCTCTTGTACGAAATATATTTTTCAATTGTTTGAGTCCTCATACTTGCATACTGTAGACAGGAAAAGGTCTCAGTCACAGCAATATGACAAGGAAACATTCACCTAATGGCCAACATCCAGCTTTACCTGCCTGCGAGGCACCTGTGCTGCACAACCCCCCTACAGGGGGAAAGGACCCCTACTGCCCAAACCTGTCACTATGAGCCCCACAGAACTGCAGCCCTTCTGCCTACAAAAAGGAGGAGTTCCTGCAAACAGAACATTGTAGGCTGATTGTTTAAAAGGACAAAGAATAGATTATGAAGGAAAAAAAACCTTCAGATTTTTATCAGAAATTAAAGGTCATTATGATTGATTTTTTTGAGGAACAGCCTGATGAAGCCTGGCAGCTCCAGAGCTCACCCTGCCAGACCTGGATGATCATTTGACAAGGGAACAGAACCACGGGGAAATTTATATGAAAATGTTCTCATTTCATTCTACAAATACCTGGAAGAATATTTTCACCATCACAATATACCTTCCTAGTATCTGCATGACCAACTATTTTGTCAGAAATTAATTTGAGACAGCCAAAGCTACGTGCAAGATCAGGCCTCATTCAGCAGGTATGTTTACAAAGAAATCTAAAGGCAAACACCTCCAGAATGCTCTGCTGGTGGAGTAAGAAGGACAACACAAAGAGGTTCGGTACGAGGGAAAGGATGAGCCCAGTTACAACCCCAAGAACGGCTACCCAGGTACATGCAGGGTGTGCAGGAGGGGATCTCTCAGTGTGCTGGCACACGCCACAGAACAGGGCTCTAATCCGATTGGAACTGCCAGGCACTAATGTAATACACACACACCAAAAAAAGATTATCAAAAGCTGATTAAAAGCCATCCAAACGTTACAATAGGAGAGAAGGGATTAAACAAAAGACTCGCCTTAGAAGAGAGCTAAAGAATTTTTTGACCTTATTAATGGTCTTTATGAACTTCTACGGCAAACCATGAGGAAGAAAATAAATACTGCAGAATTGAAGGGAATTTGCTAAACGCGAGGCACTGAGTACTACCCAAATTACAGCACAATTAAGTGAAGGTATTCAGGGCCGGCTAGCAGTTGCTAGGCAGCAGTTGCTGCTGCCAGGATGCTGCATGGTGCACGCAGAGCCCGGGCCGGGAGCCGCCGGCAGCCCTGCCCTGCAGCAGCACATCCTTGCAGGCAGGCCTGCTGCCATCGCACGGCATCCGCAGGGCACTTGCGCGGCTGCCTAGCAACGCCGCCTCCTCCTCCTGAGTCATGCTAGGAAAATAGTTGTGTAAAAAAAGAAACAGATGCCTGAGAAGAAAGGTGATCATTCACTAGCAAAGTGAATTATTGCGAGCATCCTTCCCCCACCCTCCCAGATAAAAATAGAGATTAGGCTCAAAAATCAGGAGCTGTTTAAAATAGTTTTGCACATCCTGGTGACAAGAGGTAGGATTGAAACAAAAGCCCACAGCGGTGTCCACTTTCTCACCTACATTAAGGAGCTGACTTCCAGCTCCCAGACCTGCAGGCACCAGTGCTGGTTGCTCACCCTTCCCATGTGCATCGACTCCCAGCTATCAGCTCCTCCGTTCTCTCCGGCGAGAACAGAAGTCCCCCACTCATACATCATTCCCTCTATGTGAAAGGAACATGGCAGCCCCTTTTTGTCCCCTTAGAGCAGGGACATGGGCTACCTCATGCCAGCCTACAAAGGGGAGAACCCCACCCCTTGTTTGTACTGCTCTGCACCATACCTCACCGACAACGTGAGCCAGCAAGAGCTCCAATGTATTGCTGAACACCAGGAGACACAAGAAACCAGCTGAGTACCAGCTGTCCTGGACGACAAAGATGGCTCTACCTCTCCAGGCAGCCTGCTCAAGCACTTGGCTGCTAGTGGTGCAAGAACTCATGTCCCTGACAGTAAGGGACCACTGCTCCCTGCCCTGTCACTGGGCTGTCCTGAGGAGCGGCTGCATAGCCTTCCTCACAACTCCCCAAAAAACAGCTGGCACAAACAGGCCCCTTCCTGCCCTCCTTGCCCACCCCAGCCCCCCTTCTACACCAACTACACCACACAACTCCCAGTCCCGATGGCAGATAAGAGTGCATTCAGCTTCAGGTAGGGTTTTCAGCTGGGGTGCAGAAATATCATAGCCTACACAGTCTGCAACACAAGAACTTCATGGGGAGATCTGAAGACGGCTCACAACACTGCTAAGAAACCTCTCGAGTCACACATGAGAACTTCCATCCGTTTGTTCATGTTTCCTACTGAACTCCCATGAAATGATGCATTTACCTGACAGAGCAGATGCTTTCCTCACAAGGTCTACAGAATCATTCTGTCTTCTAATCTTGACTCCAGCAAAGGGACATCACTTAATGCTATCAACATCATCCGACATGCGACTTAAATCCTCCCTTACTGCATCCTTTGCCCATGATTGAAATAATTCACTTCCTTTTTAACCAAACACAAATTAATTGGTTTGATGGCAGCAGAGGGTGAACGTTCCCAGCAATGCCCTGTGATATGCTGTTGCTGTGTGACAGATGGCAGCAGAGGGGCAGTCTGAAAAAAAAACAGTATCTGACATGGATGTGCATATGAAACAAAGGTGTGTCACTGAATTCCTCCATGCAAAAAAAAAAAAAAGGCACCTACATGCCTACTCATGGGCACTCAAATGTTGATGGAGAAAACAGCGGATGTGAGCACAGAGAGGCAGTGGGTGGTGCATTTCAGCAGTGGTGACAGTGACATGACAGACAAGGCACATTCCGGTAGGCCATGCACAGCTGTCACACGGTGGAACGAAGAGCACCTCTGTCTGCTCATCCGTGCAAATCTACTGAAGGTGGTGACTGTTCTAAAAAATACTGTTCTGTAGCTGAGAATGTGCCCGATCCAACAGTGCTATTGTGCTCTTTGTATCTATTGTCGTTTCCATGGCAATAAATAGGCAGCATTACTTTCAGAGCAACCTAAGTGGTCTTTACAGTAATTTGTGTATTCTGGGGGAATTTTTCTCCCATGCTGGCTGATGCCGCCTTACTTGTGCCTGCGCTCACCCCTGCACGAATGTGACAAAGCCCTGCACCCAAGTTACACAAAGGAGAACACCCTGAGCTGAGGCAGGCAGCCTCATGCAGCTATTGCCACAGGCAGCATCCCTAGTGAGGAAAAGCACAGGCAGAACAAACAGCATCAGCCCCCCAGCACCAGGCCCTGCTGCCAGAAGCACGCCCAGCAGTGCCCAGCAGTCCCTACTTAGCCGTGTCTGTGGTACTCTCCTGTGGCAGATCTCCTGACAGCGCAGCCCACATCCTTCAGCATCATGAAGGACGGGGTGTTGGGGTGCATACAAACAGGCCTGTAAAAAGCCACTTCTGTTTTCAATGCCCTCCTGTTCAGCCAGCCGTTCCTTCTGGTCTGATGTGTATGTAAGGCTTCATTAAAGAGCTCAGAAGACAAAAAGGGGAGGAGTACTAAATTAACAGCTGGCAAGATCATCTTGACATAAGCTGGGTAACTCACGGACTTGTATTTAAAAAAAAAAAAAAAAAAAAATCAATCACTGCTACCAGCACTAACACTGTGCATAAGCTCCCTTACTTCATAAGATCTACAGAAACCTTTGTTTCTGTGTCAGAGTGCTGGCACCAGCTCACCACTGACAGCACAACAGCCTGCCTCTGTGCCCAGCAGCACCTGCCATGGCCCTCCTTAAGGCCCAGTGCTCCAAGATTCCAGAGAATAGAGTGAAGAAACACTGAAACAGGACAAGAGGGAATCACCTCCATGTGCTGCAAAGCCCCCAGCCTGCTCAGCCTGCAGCTACCAGCCTTCCTACAGCCTTCACTGTGCTTTGACTGGAGTCTGTTTAAAATAACACAGGTAACAGGTCTAAGAGGAAGAAACTACAGTTGCAGAGAGCTTAAGGGATACTTCTAGGATCTAAGAGGAGATTACTGAGTTGATTTTGGCTTCCAAACTCCTGAAGGGAGGTTTGACTGTAACATCTCTCACTTGGTTGAGGTCTTCCATCTCCCTGCCTTGAGGTGCACACAGATTCTGAAACAGAATAAAACGCAGTGGTATTCAAACTGATTCATAACCAAAGCAATCAGTGCACCTGCCTTTGAACAAGATCCTACCGCATACTTCCTTCAGCCTCTTGTGCAGTGAAAATTACAACTGAGAAAGCAATACAAACTTAATCAACCTACAAATCACCAAACATTTGATCTGAAGCATGAGAAGTTGCAGCAAAATCTCTAACAGCTGAATAACCCTTCAGATTTTCAATTCCTTCGTCAATGTTCTCACACCCACAGCTGAGATCTCCCATTTCATCTATGAAATGTTGTATATGACTGATTAAAGGGCTGGAGGTCATCGGGCACTGACAGCTCTTTCCCACCAGAACTACTGCAAACCACTGGGTAACGGCCCAATGAGAAAAACTGCTGTAGGCCCATCTCACGTGCTCATGAAGACAAAGGGAAGAAACATCCTTCCTCATTCCCAAAGATCCTCTTTCTGTGGGCATTTAAATACCAACAGACACGTTGCTGAGACCGTTCCAGGGTACAACTACACAAAAGAAGCAAACCAATGAACTTATTTCTTGAACTAACTTATCTCCTGAACAAACACAAAGCCTAGCTTCCTACAAATGGGCACTTGTATTCCCATTCCCTTTCACATGTAACCCCAGGACAAAGCCAATGCAATGCCAGTCTCTACCCAGTCCCATTCCTGCCCACAAAGCACCTCCTGGTCACTCCACGCTCACACTAACAGCTCCCCCTCCATGTCCTCCAGAAAACAAACAAGTCGGACTAGGAAAACTCCTTAGAGAACGTTATTATCTATTCTCCTCAGCAAGTCAGCAGCTGCTTATTTGCACTTGTATTGCAGATCACTAGAAAATTCTTTCTTTCTCATCCCATCAGCAACTTTCATAACATTTGTGGGAAGAGTATGTCTGAGACTGCCAACTCCCTGTGGAGGTGCAGAGATACAGCTAGGTGAGGACAGACAGCTCGTACACCTGAGGACTGTCATCCTCAGGAAGTGAGCCTACTGTGGATAGGGCCAGAGAGCTTTCTCCCCATCCCACCAGCGAACAGCATTAGTCCTGAAGGTGTTGGTCAAACACATCCCACAGTGCGAGCATGAGCAAGCAAAGTGCTCTGAAAAACATCAAAGGATGAAACGTTAGAACCCATACTGCAACACTCCGACTCTTTATACCGGCATCATGCAACATTCCATCCAAACCACACAATAAACTGCTAAAGTGCCCGATTCCTTGCCTTCGCACACGATCTGAAAACCTTCTTTTCAACCTTATTTCTCCCATAGCTAGAAAATCTTGGCTAGCTTCTACCATTATGTGGGCAGCTAGCATTTAGATGATCTCAAACTAGTAATAGGTCACTTCTCATCCAGCTCTGCAGACCAGTTTTTCACATGAGTAGTTATGCTGTCATCTCGTTGCTGTTTTCTATGGTAAATGAGCCAAGACACATCCATCTCTTCCCACAAAAGAACATATCCAATCCCAGGTTATCTCAGTAACAGAAGTACAGACGTACACTGAACTGAAACTGCACTGCCTGCTCCATTAAATGAAGCCTTGCTAAGCTTTCCTGTCGATACTGAAAGTCTCTGCTCACATGCACCTCAGGAGCTGTGATTTGTTTCTCACTCAGACAAATAACATTTATGTACTTCTTTTATGACCCCTGACCGATGGATTCATTTGCTCATTCTCAAGATTACAACGAAAAACCATGTTCTTCAGGGCAAAATAATGGAACTCGGAACTACTCCAATGCACTGACCACCCAGATTTCCAGACAAATCAGCAAGCCCACAGTTGATGCCATCACCTCCCAGAAAACTGCTACTCTGAGGTTTATGAGCACATCCCTCCGTATGGCTTTGGTCCCAAGGCAGATCACTGAAGAATATCCTTAGTCACATCCCTGCTGCTGCCAGACTGTTACAGCTGCTGGCAGCAAGGTAAGAAGGAGAAGATGAAATACGATCTACATCCCACAACACAGAACCCAGTTCCAGTGACTGATACTGCTTCCCAACTTATCAGCTCACAGAACCATAGAGTGCCTTGGGTTGGAAGGGACCTCCCAGCCCCATCCCTGCCGTGGGCTGGCTGAGCCCAGCAGACCTGGCTGCCCCTCTCCACCAAACACGGAGTTTTTTCCAATTTTGGAGAGGCTTTTTTTCACCGCTCTGAACCTTTTCATTTTAAACATGTAATAAACTGCTTCAGTGATGCATAGAAGCTGCAATGTCCATCACCTCAAAGCACTCCACCTACCTGCTGCCTAACATGTGAGGGGGGTGAGAACTGAGCACGATGGCAGGAGCTGCACGGAGGCAAGGCAGACTTTTTCTGCCTTGCTTTTATAATACGTTCCTATGAACTGCAAGATGTGCAAGCCAACATATAGCAGGAGGAAAAAGAAAATGAAGTTACTGATCAAAAAGCAGAAGCTGCAGTACCAAACTGTAACTAGGACATTAAGATGCTCCAGCCTTTCCTAGCAGCAACGGAAGCATTTGTTTTGTGCATTCCTGCTTAGAGATTTACTTCTTATTCTCACCAATTGAGTAATGAAAATAAATACACAAAAATCACTTTGTGCAAATAAAGCAATCAACAGATTTTAACCCAGTAACTCCGAACAAAGCAGCAGCAGGCGCTGTTCATGCAGGCAGGTTTTCCTGCTTCCCTGTGATTTAGCACCCACACGTTCAGTACAGCCAGCCACAAAGTACAGGACCAACTACTTATATCTTTAGTTCAGGGTTTTTTTTGACGACCACCAAAAAGTGTTCCCTGCACAGATATAAAGCAGCAAAAATTTACAGCTTAATTAATTAGATAATCACAAGCATCTGCCAAATTTTAATTAGCAGTTATTTACTAGAGGGGTCTCTTTCACCTGCTTAGCTTTTTCTTTTAATTCGTTGTTATTACAGAATATTTGCTTCAGAAGCCTGATGCAACTAATACTTCCTTTAAGAGAGATGCTTTAGAACCACTAGAACACTAGGGGGCTGGAGAGTTCGTTATCTGCAATAACCCACTCGGAGAGCTGAGCAGCAGTGTGCACAACCGGCCGTGCTCAGCAGTGCCCACAGGAGAGCTGCTGCCAACCTCAGGGCGTGTTCCCAACGCCAGCTGGGAGCACAGGCACTGCATACAAGCATTTCTACACGGAGCTGAAGGGAAACAGTCGCAACAGACTGCAGATATTAGCAGGGAGGGGCAAGCAAGAACTTCAGCTGCATCAGTGGACTTTTTCCCTTTATTTTGAATATCCCAAGCAATTTCTGAGTGTCTTTGCTGCAAAGTATGCGAGGAGTTGTGTGCAAGAGCTGCAGGCATCCAAGGCTTCTTCAGCTGCAGCTATATGTGCACGAGAACTTCGTAACTGCCAGAAAGCTGCTGATGTTCCATCAATAACTTTAATGAATTCTCATGCAGCAACGAGTCGGCGTAGCTGTGAAGGGTGCCAGCAAGCGTGTGACAAATGTCTTCTGAAACTCTTTGAAAGCCACTGCAGAATACAAAACCCTCTGTATCGACATGCTGAGAGGGGAAACGCGGTATCTTCCTGAAAAAAGTCTATGTAAATGCCAAGGTCTCGTGGCTTTTCCATCGGTATTCCACATCATAATACCACGCAGAGCACTGGAAGCTACAGAGGTAATGCTGCAGTTTCATGGACTGTCGATATATTTCATCATTTGTCACGCAGGGTGAGATGTGAGGAAGGCACAAAATCAGGAGTTACTTTTGATAAAGAGAACTGCATCCAAATTATCTACATCGTGCCATAGCGTTGCTGTGCCCAAAGCACAGAGCAGGCAGCCAGGCCTGCCCAGGGGCACCGCTGTGTTTCACCAGAGAGCTGTGTGTTGTGCTGCGGGAGTTGGAAACATACCTCCCTCCCCCCCCTCCACCCCCAGCAGGGATGTGACACACACACACACACACACACACACACTGCCTCAGTGCAAAGGCACATTAGGAACATTTCAGAGCTTGAAGAGTGTATGGGGAAAAGCACAAAGGGTTTCTTGGGATGAACAGTGATAAATAAAAAATGACTAAAGCCCAGGACATAAGCTCACATCAGCAACTCATGCCAAAAAAATTCCTTTAGCATACATTCTTTTGTTTGTGAAACTGGAATAATCAGCAAGATTTCAAGAAATCAAAACTTATTTTGCTTCCCTTCTATATTTTTGGCAACGCATCTCCCAACAACCGAACTACACCTACACCTTCTGCAGCACAGCACACCCAGTGTGTGAGGGCTAACAGAGCTCCCCGTGCAGCCCCAGCACTGCCCCCACCTGTGGCACCAAACTCCTGCCACGAGAGGCGTTTCCCACCCACCCTCGCTGGCCACGCAGAGCTCAAACCTCTGAGTCCCAAACGCACCACGCCGGCATCTCACGGCAAGGAAAAACGACCACAGAACGGAGAAAAACCAACACGACGTGAAAGATGAGGGATTGTTTTCTGAAGCATACATTGCAACGACACCTGCAAGTTTAGCACCAGGACAAGGGGGCGGCTTTCCACCAGGGCTTTCCATACAAACAAGTTTCGGATACTTTGCATCCTCCGAACAACCACACAAAGCGCAATGCAATTTGTTAATTTTACATAACCCTGGTGATTACATATTGCCCTGCAGCTTCTCAGCTAACACACCACACTCGATTGCTCGGTTTGTTTTTTAAACAGAAGTGAATTCTTAATTCATCTGTTTATTACAGAAGCTGTGTGGGACGCACCAAGCCGAATGCATGCTGCACAGGGTGCTACAGCAACCTAAAGCATTCCGGTGCACTCTGCTGCTGGCTGGCACGTTCTGAGCTTGCTTTCAGCACCAGCAGCATTGCGCCTTCCAACTGCGTGCATGCCGGCCGTCCAAAGCCCACATTAACAGCGCGGGTCGGATCCGTGTAGCAAGCCTGAGGGCATTTTTCATACTTGCAGAAACCGCTGACCACAACCCACTGTGGAACTTACAGAACCCTATATAGACAATTGCTAACTAAAACGATCTGTTCAGGAAGCAAACCAGGCACATGCTGCCTACTTTTATTATTATCGTTATACAACGAATAGCTCATGAACCGTTTA
This sequence comes from Bambusicola thoracicus, assembly GCA_002909625.1. Lineage (NCBI taxonomy): Eukaryota > Metazoa > Chordata > Aves > Galliformes > Phasianidae > Bambusicola > Bambusicola thoracicus. The sequence continues at coordinate 27,587 of PPHD01001232.1, forward strand.
AAAACACACGCTAAAGGAAAATAAAAACGAAGCTAAACGAAGCGTGCGTTTTCTTTCGGGGATGCACGGCGCTTCCACGCCTACCAGAAACCTCTCACCGCACTCGCGGCCCTCACCTTAAAAAAAAAACCAAAACAACACAAAAAACCCAAAGCCACCGGCGGTGCCCTCTGGGTTCGGCGCACAGCGGATTGGCGGCGGCGCGGAGCCCCGGCGGAGCGCTACGAGCGGCGGGCGGCAACGGAACGCGGCCAACCCGTAGCCCCGCGCCCCCGGCCCGGCCCGGCCGCTACCGCCGCAGGTGCAGCACTGCCGCCCCCTAATGACACCGCCACGGAGCCCAACTCCACATAAACAACGCCGCGGCGGATGAAGGCGCGGAGGAAAGAGAACCGCGCGTTCGGGGAACGAAGGGGGCTGAGCGACGCCTTCGATGCCGGCGGGCGCCATCGGGCCCCGGAGCAGACGGCGCCCCGAGGCCGGGCACGGCGGCAGGCGGTGCTGGGGGGATGGCAGGGCAGCGAAAGGGGTGGGGGGGTATCGGCAGCACCTACCCACTCCGTATTTCTCTTCCTCGGTCGGGCTCCACATGCTGCTGGCGCTGCGGCGGCCGCCGGCCGCGGGTCCCCTGGGCAGAGCGGGGCGGGCGGGCGCCGCTCATGGAGCGGGGGCGGCTGCAGCTCCTCCTCCTCCTTCTCCCTCAGCGGGGGCGCAGCTCCGCGGCCGCCGCAGCGCAGCCCCCGCCTCAGGCTGCCCGCGCCCGGCGGGTCCCGGCCTGAGGAGACCTGAGGTGGGGGGGGGGGGGGGGGGGGGGGGGGGG
>PPHD01001232.1:34416-45468 GCA_002909625.1 Bambusicola thoracicus
TTTGTTTGTTTGTTTTTTTGTTACTCTGAAATAGTTAAAATATGAAAAGTTCAATGAAGAGCTAAATCAAGCTTCTAACTGCTAATGTCATATGCCCAGAGGAAGATCATCCACTGAGCAAACAAGCTAATAGTTAAGTCTTCATGCGAACTTCAGATTCAAGAATGAATTTGAAACGTAATTCCTGTGAAAGACTTGACAGTATTCTAATGTTTGAGAGAGAGAGAGATCTCCTGCTTGTGGTTCCAGCATGTCAAAAAACATTTCAGTCTCTTATAGATTGAGCCTTTGGAATCTTGTCTCAGTGCGTGCCTAAGTCACAACTGCATCCAAAGACATTCAGCTGTGTCACTTATGTTAACTGGAAAACAACAAAAACAACAAAGAAGAACAACATCATCATCATCAACAACAAGAAACAAAACAAAACAAAATTGAAAGAAATGCGTTTTAGAAGCTTTGGCCTCTGTAATGAAATCGAGATAATCTTGAGCAGAATAAAAGAAAGCAGGAACTTTCCCTGACATGGCAAAACAATTAATCAAGAATTACATAATCTAACATGACTCTGAGAAAAGGATGAAGTTACTGTTAATCCGTCTGATCTACTTATATCAAGCTCTGAAACAGAGTCACTGAAGTGACCAGCAGCTGATTTATCTAAATAACAAAGGCTTGGAAACCTCATGAGCAATCACTACAATGAAGTAATCAATACTCTCATAAATATACTCTCATGCCTTAACTTAGCGTGTTAAAATTGGCAAGGAACTCCTGATATGCCCAACAATCTCTTCTCAGAACAGCATCCATATAGCCACTCAGGAATGTTGAATATTCACTTTTTCTTAATGGTGTTCTTACATTCTTCAATGGAATCATGAAGTTTCTGATAGCTGCTGACCAAGTGAGTCATTTGAGTCCTCCCAGCCTCACCCCAAAGACTTTTAATACTCAATGAACAGTCCTGGTGTAAACTCAAGCAGTAAAGACTTGCCTAGAGCTCCTCAAGATGCTGTCTAGCTGTTACAGACATGCAAACAGCAGCTCAGTCTGTAGGAGAGGTACTTTCCTGAAAAACAGCAAGAAATGTCTTCATATAATTCAGTGTCTGAATCAGTCAACAGGAGAAAAAAGCCTTGGTTAAACAGACTGTTTCCACATGGAGGAATAAAAAGCATAAGTACTGTGCAGGTGCTAATTAAAAACAAAGAATATGTTCTTCACCTCCTGTAAACCTGTGCAATAAAAGTTTTATTCTTTATGTAGCCATCAACATACTAAATAAATAGCATCATACCATCCATTAGCATAATTGTTTGTTGGAAACACAAGTTCACAGTTCTCCAAGAAAGCTCTCAGCAACTTGTTCCATCTGAAGGGAGGCCATCAAAAGAGGAAGGTATACTCATATGGTAGTTTTCAATGAAAGCCACAAAAATCTCAAACACCAAAAGAGGCAGAAAACAGCACGATCATTCAGAAACTAACTATGACCCAGGTAGTGCATCAGTCATATTTTTTGTTAAGTATAAAGGCAGCATCCTTATTAAACCCATTAATTCCCCCAAAGGAAACAGAAGATCTAAATATTGAGAGAAGAATTTTCAGAAGTTTTTTCTCAGTCATCTTTTTTCTTTAAAAGCATGACATGCAACAGAGGACAGACTCAAAATTTGTTTTGCATTTACAAATTCATTTACGATTTATAAATTATCCACCGTAAGGTCACATTACCATTGAGTTTTGGGTTGCCTATGGTCATTGCTACCTTTCTACGTAGGATAAACAAACACATATTTGTTTTGTAGCACTAAGCCCAGCAACAAATATAAAAATACAGCATGCCTGTCAACCAGAGCATAAACACACACTGCAAACAGATTGCTTGTCTAATTGAACCTGTTAGTAATATGAAGTTAAGATTCAGGCAGTTCTTAATGATTCCTTTTTTTCTCCCTATTGGCAATGGATAAGGATCTCCAAGAATTTAGATTCAACATGCGCTGTTACAAACAACTTAGTGTTCACAATTACAGAACTGCAAATTTTGATGGAACTTTTGCATTTTCCTGTTAAGATGTTTTTTTTCTATTGGTGTCTGCTATACCATTCGGTCCCCACTGCAAGTTCAGAATATTATTTTGTTCTCACAGTGCCTGACTGTATTAGCTTGAGTTGAACTGTGACAGCTGTTCCTTGTCACCCTCTAGACAAGATGCATTCAGCAGAGATTTAGCATTTCAAAGCCACTGTCAGGAGGAGCTAATGGCAGGATTTCCAGAGGACAGGTAATCTTCCACTAATACTAAATTATATTGCAAGCTGGTAAAACCTGTAGTTCAACAGATTCAATAAAATAAAACAAAACAAAATAAAATTACTATTCCTTACCGGCTAGTTTGGAATTCATATCAATTGTTGCAGTATTTTTTATTAGACCAACTTGCTTTGAGGAATGGAACAGACATTATTGGGTGCAAAAGCTGCTGAAGAAATTATGTTCTTAGAATTTCTATCAGTGCCTGTGAAGAGGCAAGAAGAATTTATTACCCCAAGATAACATGTTATGATAGGAGTTATGAAATACTGCATATCCCTAAAAAATATAACTAATAGAAGAAAAATGAAAAGAAACATATGATATGATTTAAGTAAAGTATTTTACTGTTGTGGGTAAGACTGCAGTCTAAATGATTAACAATTAAATTGTATGTCTGCTGCATCATTTAAAAGAATCTAATGAAAACATCTAAGAATATTGATGGCAAAAAGGGATAAAAATAAATTACAGAAATAAACTGCAGTAATGCAAACATAACTAACATGAAACAAGGACATGAGAGGTTAAAGAAATGTAGGTAGCACAGACAGAACAGAATTCTGAGTCAAAATAATTTGGGGGGAATGATAAGCCATCAATGAGCTTGCTCAAAATTTTCAAGAGCATGCCAGAATTGGATTTGATTAAAAAAAATAATGTTATCTCCTCTAGAAATTGTATCACTATAGGATCTAATTTCCAGACAGAGGCAGGAAAATCAATGTTCTGTCAGCAGTGGCATTCATGTCCTTGTTAGTGTGAGAGTTGCCAGACTTCTTTTCCAAATGTTTTATGAATTCACATGAAGTGATACTGTTGTGAATGTGGTTTTGATTTGCAACAAGGACACTATAAAGGAGTTGATCAAATCACCTTGGAGAGAAGAAACTAAGATGGCTCAGTTTAAATGAAATGGTAAACAAACACTGGACTCAATTTTGATTTTAATAGAAGAATCTTTTGGTAACTATGGTAACTATTTACTGAAAATAATTTGGCTGAAAAACTTAGGAACTTAAACTCTATACCTTCATGCTCAGTTTGAAAGCAATAGATAAGTATTACTGAAATTTGAACAGCAAGCAAAGACACATCAGTAAAAAATGGGCTCCACATGAATAACCACCCCAAAGAAATAAAAAAAACAAACCAGAATTTTAAAAGGCATGAAGTCAGAAGAGAGATGTACAACTTAAGAGTATAAAGTAGAAAAGAAGAAAATAAGAGCTCCCAGAAATGAATCTGAAATAAGTCATGGAAAGCCCAATGAAAAAAAAAAATTCTTTTTTTTAAAGGCAAAAAGTGGGACTACTTCATTTTCATTGCAATGAAAATGAAACAAAGATAAACAGTACCCGGAATAAAATCACTCTTAATTTTTAGTAATGGGGGAGCACTTTTGTGTACTGAATGGCAAATTAACACCAGTAAAATACAGAAAAGAAACCAGCATAGAAGGCAAAGGTCAAAGAGTTCAACACAGGTTGAGAACCTCAGGGCATAAGTCTCCAAATTCTAGAATATTTTGACATCTCAGTGTCCTGTTCTGAAATACATTTTTAATATATTCCATCTTTTCATTCCAGTCCTAAAATGAGTAAGGTTCACTCAAGAAGAGATTCATAAACTATTTCACTATCAGTCAGACATCAGCAAAGTTTTCAAATGCTTTTGAATGGAATGCTAAAGAAAATATATATAAAGTATGATAAAACATAACTTTTATTTAAATATAAAATTACGTTTTAAAAAGAACTGTACATACAGGATAATCTGCAGGTAACCTACCCTATTTTCAATGAGACTAATTGGTACACAAAGTAGAGAATAAAGATCTTAGTGGGGGAAACTGAGTACTTGAGATGCCAATGGGTGCCAAGTCTTCCAGGGTTCTTTCTGAGATGGTATTTTCATATGGTATTTATTTCACACAATTCCCCCAAACAAGCAAACAAACAAACACTAGAAACCATATTAATATAAACTGGGATATGTCACAGTGGAGGATCGGAGTATCCTGGAAAGAAATAGATAATTTCAATGACAGAGTATGGGATGAATGCTAATAGTACAAAGTAGAAAGTCACGCTCTCAGAAACTTCAAATCTGCTGTAAGCTTAAGATTCACTGGTGTGAGGAAGGAAAAGACCTGTGTGGCTGAGTACAGGATAGCTAACAGCCTGACCTGTAAAGCAACAACAGGAAAAAGATCAAGCATGATACTAGGATGAAACAGGACAAAGTATTTTCACTGAAAACAGACTACTTAACAAAAGTGTTGGTAAAACCTGTGTGCAAGAACTTTGGAGTACTCTATGTAATTATACCTCCACGTTCCAGTGAGATTCATTGAAGTACAAAAAAGGGTTATTAGAACAATTAGGGAAACTGAACATTTATGACACAAGACGACATGAAAAGAAGAAACTTGCCTTACCTTGATTAAGAATAAACAGAGGGAAGATGGAGTCACTGTTAGGAGATCGTTACCAGTCCAATGTTGATTACCAAGACCTTGTTACACTGCGAACTTTTGTTTTTAGACTGCTATCTTAATAAATATTTTCTTCAGAGCCTTTCCTCTTGTATATTGATTAAATTTTCTTTTGAAGGAAGGGAAATGTACACTTTGTCAGAAACATACAAGAAGAAGTTTCAACCTACCTGAGTTCTTTCTGCTATCACCAGCCATATGTTAGGTCCAGGAGCCAAAACACATGACCAAAATGTACATTCAGCAGTTTGCACAGAAGTCTACTTGTTCTTCCCAAACACAGAACACAACTAATGCAAAGAATATCCTTGTACAGACAGTTCTGCAGGAATTTTGTACAACATCATAAAAAAACTGCAATCAACATAATGTCTACTGACGGCAGCCAAAAGCAGTTGTGAGCTCTTCATAACATTACAAATGAAATACTAGAAATGATCCTATAAAACAATGGTAAACTGCTATAAATATGTCCATATAAAGTTAGCGTGCTTACATCAAAGTAAGTCAAGCAGGATTTGGTTGAGCTACTTGAATTTAAGAAGACGCATTTTAATGTTTTATTCTAAATACACATTAATGGGAACTGCAACATAGGAAACACTTCATTTGAAAGCCAACCACGGCCACATGATTTGTCCAAGCAAGTTATAAACTAGAGATGAATCCTACACAACGGAACTTTATTCTGAAGCTATGAGGTGTCTGATACACTTCCAGAGATGGCTTTCACTAACTCAGATTTTTATGATCCACAGATGCCCAATTCCCTGGGATTAATTGTTGAAATATTAAAAAAGTTTTCTATTGACAATGAATATGAATCATGGGAGGTTTCCCTCTTAATGTCATGTAAATATGCTAGCTAAAGTGCCTTTCGGACAGAAGTATTATAATATTGAAAAATATAATGGTAACTATCATCCCTAAAATACCATTATTGTGCATTCTCAGCATTACAGATCTATTAAAGATTAATACAGCACTATGAAGATTTTGTTACTGCTACAAGCAGTAGCTCAGTCCAGACAACTAGAACAAAGCAATCAGACCATAAGCAGCTATCTAACTAATCATAACAATCCTTATCCTGTTAACAAGTCTCAGTGAGAGCAACATGGAGCTTGGATGGATTCAGATGAAAGAGGAAATAATTATTTCTAACTAACTTACTGAAATCTATTCTTACCACATAGTTTTGCATCTCTTTCATAATGAAACATACTTTGCCAACTTCTGATATCCATCCTCCCCCCAGGAAATCAGAAACGTTCAAGAAAAAAAAAAAAGCTAAAAGAATAACCTAAGTTCTGAAAAAGAAATCTTCCTGGCACAGAGGTTTAAAGAGATCCATCTCGTTTGCTTTATCAAAGAGAAGGGTAATACATCATATGATCAGAGCCTATAAGCATATACACAAGGAAATTTCTGATAGCTCTTTAAAATCTAGCAGACAAAGGCATTACAAGATCAAAAGGCTCAGTACAGGTGACCTATTAAGATTGGAATAGGTGTAGATTTTTAATCACGTGAGAAAATCGGTACAGTTTAACAGAGGAAGTAAAAGACTCTTCACTGCTTTAGTATTTAACTCCAGGATTGCTATAACTTGAAAAAAAAACATTCAATAAATGCAAACAGGAAGGACACTGTTGACACAAATTGGTGGAATGTCTTGGAGAAATACTTAATCTCGTGTGTTTTGGTAATAGATTATTGATACCATTCTCTACAGGACAAAATATTGAGTAGGAGATCTTATCTCAATTTTATATTTGTTACTGAAAATGAAAACACATGTATGCAAATATACTGTAACATCATAGAGTTATCACAGAATCACAGAATATCCCAATGAAAGGGACCCACAAGGATTACAGAATGGTTGAGGCTGGAAAGGACCGCTTGAATTCATTTAATCCAAATAATCATCTAGATTGATAGATGTAATCATCTAGATCACATTGCCCAGGATCACATCCAGGTGGGTTTTGAATATCTCCAGAAAAGGAGAGTCCAAATCTCTCTAGGCACCTTGCTCCAGTGCTTTCTAACACTCAAAGTAAAGAAGGTTTTTCTCATGTGCAAATGGAACTTGGAGTGTTTCAGTTTGAGGCTGTTATCTCTTATCCTGCTGCCGGGCACCACAGAAAACAGCCTGGCCTCATAGTATTGATACCCTCCCTAAAGATATTTTTACACATTAATAAGATCCTCTTTCAGTCTTCTCCAGGCTAAACAGGCCCAGTCCTCTCAGCCTTTTCTAATAGGAGAGATGCTCCAGGCCCTTAGCCATCCTAGAGTACCCAGTACAGATCCCTGGGGGACACCAGCCTTTTTTCTAGTCCTCAGGCACCTCTCCTGTTCTCCATAACCTCTCAAAAATCGTGGAGAGCAGCCTAGCATCCACCACCCATCCAATAACATCCACCAGTTCCCTCAGTACTCATAGGTGCACGCCATTTGGTCCCATGGACTTGGTGGTTAGAAAAGTTTGCCCAAACTTAACAACCACAAGGGAATGGTTTTTTCTGGACTTCCTCCCTGATCTCCAGGGTCCACTGTTCCAGACGGCCCATCTCAGAAGTGAAGACCGAAGCAAAGAAGGCATTCAGTAACTGCCTTCTCCAAGTCCTTTGCCACCAGAGCACCTGCCTCGCTCAGCAGCAGGTCCACATTTTTGCTAGTTTTTCTTTTGTACCTGATATATGCGAAGAAGCCGTTCTGGTTGTCCTTTACGCTCCTTGTCAGATTAAATTCCAAACTGGCCTTAGCCTTTCTTGTCACGTCCCTGCATACTCTAACAACATCCCTATCTTTCTCACAAGAGGCCTGTCCCCTTTCCCACATTCTGTACACTTCTTTCTTCTGTCTGAGTTTACTCATGGTCCCCTTGCTCATCCATGCAGGCCTCCTGCCTTGCTAGACTTCTTGACTCCGGGCCTGGAAGATGAGATGCTTGAATACTGACCTTCTCTCTTGGTTTCCTCTTCCTTCTTGAGTCTTCCCATGAGATTCTTCCAAGCAGGTTCCTGTAGTTCAACCTCCAGCTTCACACAGGACCACCCAAACCCTATGGCTGAGAGCAGTGTCCCAGTGCTCCTGAGCTCCCTGAGCTCCAGCAGCACGGGGCTGTGCCCACCACCCCCTGGGGGCAGAGCCATTCTCTGACCCCTACCTGACATCCCCTGGCAGTTCCCTGCCATTCCTTTGGGTCCTGCTGCTACCACCAGAGAGCAGAGCTCAGCACTGCCCTGCTGCTCCCTGCGGGGAGCTGTAGACCTTTTCATAGTAAATGATAGAGGTCAAGGTCTTATAAAGCTGTATTGCTGGATGCTGCATTTTCTCTTCATTTATCCTTCGTGGAAACAAAAGTTAAAAATATTTTTGCCTCCTTTGCCATAAAAAAAAAATAACTTGTGCATGAGTCAAGGAAGAGAAGCCTCAATTATCAATTGCCCAAAACTTTTTTGGAATTTTCACAGCCAGGAAAAAATATTTTAGCTGTTCAGATCTCATGATTTTCCCTGTTTTTGTAGTTCAGCACTTCCTTCCAGGGTTAAGCAACCAATAGATGCTACAGAGATGACAACTCTCACTGGCACGTTGACAGACTGTGCTCAGTGTCAGCAGACAACACCACCTACATTTGGTATTAAAGAGAGAACTACAGGTTTACCTGCTCATTTAAGAAATAGAGCTGTCTGAAGCTGCTCACGGATTTGGAATGGCTGAACAAATCCTGGAAAGGATGGCTTAGCAAGCAGGGTGTCAGTGAAACAGTAAATGCTGACCAGTGAAATTCACAGGTACTAGCAGTTGTCAAAATTCACAGCTGTAATGATATCCTACTTCACCATCCCATACATTTATATTTTACCAGGCCGTTCACATGCCTGCTCTTTCCTATCTGCCTATCATCAGCTCTCAGTTTCTCCACGTACTTCCCAGTTGTGACTTCTCTGCTCCAGATTTAGCACAGAAGTGGAACGGAGGACCTGGCTCTACCTCCAGAGAATGAGATGAGGGATTTCGTCCCTCCTTTTCCTATCTCACTCATGCAAGCCAAGTGAAGATCAGCATGACCCTGCCTCTCTCTGCACTCTAGCTCTGGTGAAATGGTGCTAGGGCTGGCAGGGAGGCTGGTGGAGCCTCACACTCCTTGGTGCGCGGTTTGCTGTCATAGACCTGTCACCCTGGTGGAACAGAATGCTGAGTGGGACACAGTGGTGCTCAGCCTGAGACTGCCAAGCCAATGGAACAAACTGCAGAACAACCCACTGGCTTCTGCTCCAGCCTTCGCACACATGGATTCTTCACTCAGAAGCCCAGCACCTCGCAGTCTCCCCAAGCTCCTCGTTTTGCTTAGGGAAAGGAAAAGGATGTTTTAATACCGTATTATCTCCAGCAGCTTTTCTAACCATTTACTGTTTCTGAATCATACAATCCTTGAATCGGTTCTCAAGTGGTTAAGACTCAGACTGGCAGACAGAATACACACCCGAGAAGGCAGACAATGAATTTCCAATAAAAATCATAACTGCATGCACACTTTCCAAATAAAAAATATGTTTGAGATTCTAAAAGCATTCAGAGTATTTTCCCATCTGCATACTGGTTCCTGTTGCCTAAGGGATACCCAAAGGCAGACTGAGGGGCTCCATGCTACAGTTCCACAGGAAAACGCATGGGAAATGAGCAGCCTTTTTTGTTTCATCTCAGTGTTGCCCTTCTGAAATATTCCAGGCATATTTTGACTTGCTGTGCACAACATTCAGATTATGCTTCTCTTTTTCAGCGATTCATTGGGCTAGCTAATGCAGCAACTGTTCTATGGCTTTTCTTTCAGATTAGTCTGAATCTAATACAATATTAACAGGTCAGCTGTCTTTACCAATTACTTACAGGGTTAAACTTCTGCTGTAGCAAAAGCCTCAATTAAAGTGCTATGGAAAAGGGATCATCTCAGTAATTTAGAGCACAAAGCTCATTTTTGTGCAAGACTTTCCAATACATGATCCCCTGAACTCAGCTGTGTGTGGAAGAGAACTGCCTGCTTGAATGAGCACACTGGACTTAGATGACAAGCTCAGATGCAAATGATTCAGTCTGGATAGATGAACCCTGCATTGTCTTTCAGTACTTACATGCAATAAGGTAGCTAACTTTCACAGGAAGGAACCAGGCTTGGAAAGTAGTTCTGATTGGCAATGTACTCCATTCATCGGAGGTCTCTGTAGCTGATGGTGAACCTAATGTCTCCTCTTAGCTGAAGCTAGACAGACACCCTTACACTTAGGCATACACTACAAAGTAAGGCTGTAAACTGCTTTTCTGCTTCTTCTGACAGCGGTCTGTGCACAGCACTCTTGGGCTGCAGGTAATTTATCCCACACGCTAAGAGGAGCATCACTGCTCAGCAGTCTAAACAGAAACAGCCAGCAAGATTTTCAGTCACTGAGCACAGAGCAGGAACAGAAACGTTCCTTGGTCTTGAGAAGAGGAAGAAGAGTATGAGAAAGGCTATTTGCTTCTCTGATCCTATTTCTTCATCTCCAATGAACTTCTCCAAAATGGGCCAAGAGCCATCCTCGACCCGAGAGCTATGTTTGCATGTATCACATACATACCTTCATCTCCTCGTTCCTGCACCATGACACGAGATGAGAGAACACCTGCGCAGCTCAACAGTGAACGCTGAGAACCCAGCGTCCATAACATACACCACTTTGGTCCACTCCAAAGCTTATCCAAGGGATCTCCAGCTCTTAAGGGTTCTCCAGCTGCTTAATGGACATTCATAGGTGTTCCTGGATTGCATATTCTAGTTTACTTTTAAGCAGAAGCAATCCACTTTGTGTGCTCTGACACCAGCAGTGATGTGAGGCAAATTGCACCAAATGGGAACGATCAACTTCCAAATTGCAAAGGTAGATGTACTCTGTGGTAAATAAATAAATATATAAATAAGCATCTCAAGCTTTAAATGTTATTTCTTGGTAGGCTCTGAGATAAATATAGTGAGATAAAAAATAAAAAGCAGAGAACATGGAGTTGAACTAAAAAATATGGGCTCCAACTTTCTAAATTTAGCATACAGAATTAGGCATTGTTTTGAAGGCAAATGGATGGATATTAAACCACTGGCAAAAGCCTAAATAGAGAGGAGTACTCGTGCTGCAGTGGAGGGTGTGCTGGAAGAGCCTATCCTGCTGGGAAGAGAGCACACGTTCTC
>PPHD01001233.1:0-45462 GCA_002909625.1 Bambusicola thoracicus
GATAGATAGATTGGATCATAGAATCATCATAGAATCACAGAATGGCCTGGGTTGGAAGAGACCTCAAGGATCATGAATCTTCAACCCCCCTGCTGCATGCAGGGCTGCCAACCTCCATGTCTAACATTAGATCAGGCTGTCCAGGACCCCATCCAACCTGGCCTTGAACACCTCCAGGGATGGGGCATCCACAGCTGCTCTGGGCAGCCTGTTCCAGTAGCTAACAGGTCTATGCTTTATCTGTGAGACAATCCTTTATCAACAAAAACAGCTTTCCAACTCTTCAGAACAGCTGTGTTCAGCTTTAAGAATTCACACCCAGAGGTATATGTAAATATTGCATTCCTGCAAGAGAAACCTCTGAGCAGTTCCACAGCCTCTTTGTCCATACAACATCCCCGAATACCAGAGTAAATGGACTCCTACCATATAAAAAATCTTATATTAGGACGATGACATTGATATTAGGACGATTAGGAAAAACTAAACAAAACTACTTCTGGTTTGGAAAATCTAGCAGAGGTGAAAGAGACCAGTCCAAAAAAGTCAGAAGATCAACTTCCATCCTATTCTCTGGCTTATTAAATGTCTGTCAGCAGTGTGAACTTACCTCTGAATTTCCTACCATTGTACAGTGGACTAGAAATGAAGAAGACATTTTGCAAGAGCGGGAGCCAGGCTGGCTGTGTTTTCTCCATGTGTTGGCCACCAAGGCTGTGAACTGAGTCCTGACCTATCCGTGGTTTCAGTCCCTAGCATCACTGGAGTCCTGCCCCAGGAACTTGGACTGTCTCTGGTGTGAGCTGTGCTAATAGCCTTTCTCCTGTGCAAATGTGTTTACAGAAAGCAGGTTGAACCAGCCTCACACAGACCATCATTATCACCTCCTGGTAACCTTGCAAAGTAAGGGGTGACAAGCTGCTGCTCTGTATTGTCATAACCCTGCAGTAATTAGTGCCTTGTGTCTGTAATGGAACCAAAGTGAGTAACATCAGGGTTTCTAAGATGACACAGTTTTCATCATATATTTAATTTTTCAAAGAACATAAAGGCAGATACATCAAACTGCCAAGGAACTCTTTTTAATTAAAGCCTCCATTTTTCTTTTCCTGTCAAGATATGCAAATAGTTTGAGACATTAAAACTAAGATAAAAGGAATCCCAAGCACTGTTTATATATAGCCATTGTGACTGCATCTACTTTGCATTACTTTAACTGAAGCAAGTTACAGTGCAGCTTGACATAACTCAGAGCTGCTTTGCAGTGCTACTGAGGCTAAGAGTGGAAAAATGCCTTACGTAGCTTGGGGAGTCTTCACCTCAACTCATAGATCCTGCATCTGGATATCACACACTGCTCTGTCAGAGGTGGCACGCTTACACCCTTGCTGCCATTCACCTATTCACGATCAAGCTTTGGATTACTTCGTTGGCCCAGGTTTGGAGAAAACAAGGAAATGATTTACTGCTAGTTCTCCATGGCTGTGATGAGGCTTTCTCCACTATAGCTTAGTACCCAATCTTTGTGTGATTGGTTACTGTACCTTATATAAGGTACTTACAATGTACCTTCTCTTCAGAATCACATGAGATTGTGTTCGTCCTTGGAAAATGAGCATAGCTGTCAGCAGGTGTTTGTATCCAAATCTGTGGCATAAATCTCCCAGACCTCTCATCCCGGGATTTCACCTGAGAAGCTTGGGATAAAGACCCATGTTATTTAGTCAGCATGAGTTTGAAAGAGAGTTTCCAGTGTGCTTCACTGAGGTCATTTAATAACTGTGGCACTGTACCACTTTTGATTAGCTTTGAATTGGTTACCATAAAATGGCTTGGGTTACAAGGGACCTTAAAGACCATTCATTTCCAAGCCTCTGTCATGGGCAGGGCTGCCACCCAGCAGCTCAGGCTGCCCAGGGCCCTATCCAACCTGGCCTTGAATGCCTCCAGGGATGGGGCATCCACAGCTTCTCTGGGCTGTGTTTTACTGTAGATTCTGTTTGACCTCTTGATTCTAGGCTTAGCAGCCAAATACGATCAAATAAACTGATCCAAACGCCGAAGTGCTTATTCAGGCAAAATTCACTGTTTGTTTTCCTAAGATAAAGGATAAAAACCCTGAATCAGGAATTCTGGAACTGATCACTTAAAAGCTATACAACAGTGTTTTGGAGATAAGTAACAGAAAACAAATACGTAAGAGTTCAGTACAGACAGCACATTTTTTTTTATTTTATTTTTTCTTATATATTATCTACAAGCACAAGCTTTCATATTTTTAATGTAAAAATGCATACAGATCATTATATATATAAAAATCAACTAGCCTTGTAGCAAACTGCCAGATGCAACCATCCCCAGGTTTGGGGACAGCATGTCTGGATCCAGGTGCAAATTCAATGGCTGACCCTCACTTCCATCCTTGGTTGCACCGAACCCTCAGATATGAAGATTCTCAAAGTTCTAGGGAAGTCTTGGTTCCTGATCCAGGTCTTGCAACATGGGCATGACTAACTCTTCATCAATTGAAGATAAATATTTAAAAACTTCATAAATGACAATCAACTTGTTGTAGGTAACAAGTGTCCATTTCACCTTTCCTCCCCCTTTTTGTTTTTCTTCCTTCCTGTCCTCCCTCTGCAGAAATGGAAAGGGCAGAGGAGAGGAGCTGATTGTTAGCATTGAATATGTAAATAGCAGCATTAAATAACAGAATTTAAGCTGTTGATATCTGCTGCAAAATGGCTACTGAATGCAAATTCATGTTGTGTTTTCTCTTTCCAGTGCTTGGGCAGTTTGGGGTCAATTTGCACACTGTAGAAATATGACACATTTATAGCATAGCCAATAATATGTTGCTACATTGTGAGGAACAGTAGATCAAATTGCGTTTAATACTATGTAGTATGTATCGATAGATTATAATATACTCTATTATAATTGGCTTGTCAAGCAGCCTATTACACCGAGAAAATAAAATAAATGAGCAATTAAGTAAAGAAATTTGTATTTGTGTGGGAGGAAAGGTCATAAAATAGCAGCCTCCTTTCTGACTGAATGTTTATCATGTTCGGCAGTTTCCAAATTCAGTCTTTGCAAAGGAATGTTACTATTTTTATTAGAGGTTCTTTATGTAACAAGTAATGTTTGCACAGTGGAATATTTTCTTTCATGAAGATTTTATAACTTCCCCATAATGCTATAAAGAAGATATAATTTGCTGGGATTCTTTTGGAAAGTATTATGGCTGTACCTTAGACTTTCCTTCCTTTCAACTCTCTTAATACAAATATGATTTCTTTATTTTCTCTTGTAATTCATGTATGACTTTATTTTATTTTTTTTATTTTAAATGCTTCTCTACTCTGAAATTTAATACAGGATTTCAGAGAAAAGAGCTGTTGATGTTGTCTTAGAGAGGGATAAATCATTGCTTAGAATACCAACATGATGACTCTCTTCATCAGCTGCGTTCCTATGGGACTGCAGGTAAGGATTTTGTTTGCTGCAGATTCATGCAACAGCATTGATTTGAAAGATAACAGACTGATTTAGTGCCTGAACTTGCAAATGCTTACTCTTTCTCCTAACGCTGTAACATACGCATCTGCAAGTTCAGACCTTCAGCTAATGACTGTCAGTGCATTAATCTAACTCTCTCACATTGGCTAAACCTCTCTTCCTCTTTATGCATTTATTTATTTATTTTACAACAGTTAGGGGCATGACCGATAGTTTGGGAACAAATGCGTCATGGAGACAGTGACATAATCTGCTGCCAAAACCACCTGCCCAAAAACACACAGTGGTTTCAATTGCAGAGTGCGTAGCTGATGTTTGGCAACGTGCCTGAATATGAGGACCAAAATGGAGATGTTGATTCTGAAAGGCTGGAATGAATTCTCACTATCTACAATGGGGGGAAACAGAGAAAATAAACAACAGCAAAAATACAGTATGCATTTGAATGGGATTTTCACTGATGAAAACTGGGTGATTTTTTTTTTTTTTTTAATTACTTTGATAAACATCTTTAAGCCAGTGCTTTGAGTAGTCCTGACTTGGGATATTTATCTGTCCATGGGGATATACAGATGTGGTTCTCCTGTTCCATCATTTATATGGCTACCTACAACTGTATAAAGTGCTGTCCTACCAGATATCCTCATTCTTGTACATCTATAGCAAATTGGATTTGATAGCCTTTCGGTGTGATTTCCTCACAAAGGTGAACAACCATATGAAGCGCAAAGCAGTGGAGAATGAAGTTGTAAGCAGTTGCTATAAGAGGGCTATTCTTCAGAAGTAAGTACTGCTAATAGTCTCATTTGTCACCCTACCCTTTGACTGTGGTTCTACATGATGTCAGTTTGAGCTGCACACAAAGATGCCTAAAGGGATGCGACATAATTGGTGAGGCAAGCACTGTCTGAAAGTCTGCATAGTTCCTGTATCTCTTACTTCTTCTAGAAGACTTCACTACTACAGTTAATAAGACAAGTAGACGGGCAAAACTTGATAGCTGGCTTCAATGTGAGACATGAGGGAGAAGCAGGAGAAAAAAAAACTGGATGCCTTTTATCCCAGGAACCAAAAATATGATAAAATGCACTTTCACTTGAAAATGCCAGATAAAACCACAAAAAAAAATGTTCTGGTTTAAACCACAGAGTGCTTCAAGCAACATCTGGAAGTTAAACAACTGGAAATTATGGCCTTTTGATATGGCAAAAGTCATTCATAAATGATTTATGAGGGCTGCTCCAATAGTAATGCCACTTATATTATTATGTTGGCCACAATGTCAGAGGTGGATGTTGGTGGTATGGCAAAAGTGGCTGAACCTTCCCACCAGTATTCTGTTACATTTTGTTGCCGTGTGACAGATGGCAGCAGAGGGGCAGTCTGACACAATGGCATCTGACATGGAAGTGTGTATGAAGCAAAGGTGTGTGACTGAATTCCTTCACGTGGAAAAAATGGCACCAACTGACATTCGTGGACACTTGCTGAATGTTTCTGGAGACCAAACAGTGGATGTCAGCACAGTGATGCAGTGGGTGATATGTTTCTGCGATGGTGACCGTGACATGAAAGACAAACCATGTTCCAGACGGCCATGCACAGCTGTCACACCATGAAATGAAGTGTCTCTATCAACTCATCTGCATAAATCAGCCAATGGTGTTAACTGTGTTGAAAAGTAGTGTTTTGTAGCTGAGAATTTTCTCTATCAAATAGTGCTATTGTGCTCTTTGTAGTTTTTGTAGCTTTACATGGGAAAAAAATTAGGAGGCAATACTTTCAGAGCAGCCTACATACATTTGGGCTCAGAATTTAAAGAATTGCCTTTCTATGGTTTTTCTTCAGTAGAAGACAGAGTAAGGGAAACTACCTGAATTGAAATAAATCCAAAACAAAGTTACAAACAAAAGCTAAAAACTACCCATAACGAAATCAACAGAAATGTGGTTATTTTTAAAGTTTAATTTCCCAATGCATGCACTCCCATTTCCCCAAGTACAGTACTGTACTTCAAGGAGGAAATGCTGAAATGCCACTGGACTAGCTGATTATTTCTTGATGTATTCTGTAGTTCTAAAGGATCTCAAAAAGCAGCTGAACTTCGGCTCCATTGAAATGTTTGTCTTACTAGCTAAACATTCCATTAAAAAGACCTTTACTGTATTTTTTTGCATAACTCGCTAAGAACATCGGCGCTCATAGATCTGACAAAAGAATAACAAGGAAGGAGTGTTGACAGTAAAAGCACACGATGCGCCAATTTAGAGCTGGTGAAAGGTGTCAGATGAACCTTCTGGTACAACACAGCAGCCTCAGTCCTTGAGATTACCAGTTGTGATGGTTGCTGCTGGACTGAAGACTGAGTCTTACTCTCCAAGTAAGTGGCTACTGAGCAGTGGGCTGGCTGGGAATGATGTTTAGGCACTACTGACTTGCAGGGGATTGGAGCCAGCCTTGTAGAAGCAGAAAATACTCTGTAAATACCAACCCCCACAATCATTTAGTCCTTTGGAGTTTTTTTGTTTGTTTTTTTCCACATTAGCCCGAAGCAGTGTGGCTATAATACATTTTGAAACAGGAAGAAGTCTGATTCCATGCTACTCAAAAAGTGGTGTGGTTTCAGTTTTCTATTTTTTTAATAGCAAAGCTTTGACCATTTTTTAGTAAATGTGCTCTGCCTGCCTTGTCCCTACCACAAGCTAATATGCTCTATAATGCTTTTCTGGCTTAGTACACATCTTTTTAGCTGCTGATTTTGGTAAGCATCTTATTAATAGCCTGCTTGACGTGCGTGGTGGAGCTTCGTCTCCGAGTCTTGCCCTGGACCATCTTTCGACGCCGTACCTCACGACAGAGCTCATAGAAGGCCTCCATAATGTTGCCCTCTCCTGTGCAAGCAGAGCACTCGTAAAAAGCACATGCTAGTTCTGTGGCCAGCTTTTCACCTTCCTCTGTGCTGACCTGCCTGGAGTGATCCAAGTCTGCTTTGTTCCCCACCAGGATCAGAGTGACATTTTTGGGTTTTTTAACTTCATCCAACAAGTTCTTGAGTGGTAGAACTTCCTCAAAGCTGCCTCTGTCTGTGATGTCATAGACCAGGACGAAGCCTTCACCCCATCGCACATGTCCTTCTTTCTGAATGGCGTCCTCCTGTTTTGAAAAGACAGACAGCAGCATTAGGAACATGATTTTTGAAAAAGACACCAGGCCTTCAGTCAGACAGACATTGCTTCCCCAAAGCCTGGAAAGCCACGTACATCTGCCTGATTCTGTACTCTACACACATTGCTCTCTTTATTGTATGGCATAGGAGACTGTGGTGGTTTCACCCTGATGGGCAGCTAAACTGTACCACAACTGCTCTTCCTCCAGTCCTCAATGGGACATGTGGAGAAAATGTGATGAAAAAGGGCTCAAGGACTGAGATAAGGACAAGGAGATTGCTCGCTCCTTTCTGTCATGGACAGAAAAGATTCAGTAGAGGGAGATTAATATAACTTACTGCCTATTACAAAGAGACTAAAGCAGTGAGAACTCACAGCAAATTAAAACCATCATCCCCCTATCCACCCTCTTCTACCTCCTTCCCATGTGCAACACCAGGGAATGGGGGCTGTAGTCAGGCCATCTCTGCCTCTCCTTCACAGTTGCTCTCTGCCCCTGCTCCATGTGGGGTCCCTCCCATGGGATGCCATCCTTCCTGAACTGATCCTGCTCGGGCTTCCCATAGACTGCAGCTCACCAAGCACTGCTCCAACACAGCTCTGTACCATGGGGCCCATCCTTTAGCAGCATGCTGCTCTATCACGAGGCCCCACAGGTGGCAGCTCCGCAGACCTCCTGCTCCACCATGGGCTCCTCTCCATGGTCTGCAGCGAACTTCTGCTTCATGCTTGGAGCACCTTCTGCCCTCCTCCTGCACTGACCTTGGTGGCTGCAGGGCCGCTCCTGTCTCATTTTTCACTCTTCTTTCCCAGTTGCTGTATACTAGTGTTTTAACCCTTTCTTGAATCTCTCCCAGAGCACACCCAGTGTTGCCTGTAGCTCAGCTCTGGAAGCAGAGGATCCCTTTTGGAACAGCTGGGACTGGCTCTGATGTGACATGGGACTCTGCTCACAGAGGTCACCCCTGCGGCCCCACTGCTAACAAAACCTTGTCCAGTAAGCCCAATACAGAGACCTACTGTGACAAGCTGTCATGGGCTGCCTGTTGTGGGCAGGCTGGTCGCAGGCAACCAGAACAGGGTCTGTGTTGAACAATACCCGGCACACCAAATGCATGGGAATGTGCAGCTTGAATGCCTGCCATGTTTTGAAAGGAAGTAGGTCCTTGCTGTGACTGAACTGTTCTACAGTTTGTTGAGAATCATTGGTAGAAGCTGTTGAGCCTCATCACTAGACTGGAGAAATAGACTATGGCTTTCTGAATAGTAATAACATGCTATACAGTTGGCCCTGAGTCAAGGAATGAAGCAGAAATAATTTTAATCCCAGTGTAAACCCTGACTTTGTTCTTCTAGTGTTTCTAAACTGTAAGCAGGGTCCCTTGCAGAAAGGTCTGGATCTAGCATGCTGGGTCTGGCAGCAAGCTTGTGATGGGGGGAGGAGGGAGAGCTCTGTTCAGAAGCAAATCTCAGTCCCTGAGAATGAAGCACATTTGCCACCCACCACACTGCCACCACCGCAGTCCCCTTCCCTACAGCCTGTCTGAGCCAAGACATTGGATGTTGGTACATGCACTCACGCACCTGACCAGCTGTATCTAGTATCTCCATGGAAACCACTTCATCATCAATGGTAGCTTGGTGACGATATGTAGACTCTAAAATAAGAACACATTTTGTGAAATGTATTAAAAAAGAGTAACTTTTTCTGTCTTCCTTACAGCTACCCCAGACATACGTGACACATGACTTCACTAGATTTTATTTGTTGGAGGTGTTCCAGCTAGTTTGGAGCACGCTCAAATCTTCCTTTCTACATCTGTGACTCTATTCTCTCTCTCCGTATCTTTCTTTCCAATGTCTTACAGAAGGCTGTACCTATGAACACTACACTCTGCCCCCAACAAAAGGACTGATTCTCCTGCAGCAAAGAGCTCTGCAAGACTGCAGACAAGTTTTTCTTGTTTGCTCAAATGAAGGCTGCCACTTCTAAAACACAAATTCTGCTACTCTGGATGTATCCGGCTCAAAAGCCTGTCACTGTGGAGCCTGAAGTCTGACAAGATCAAAACCGGCACTCTTGTAGATTAGGGACATAACTGCTATGCTCAGGCCTTACAGAATGATAAAATGACAGAAGAGTTAGGTATTTTAGGAATGCCTCTTAGAAACATACTGAAATCATCACATTCCCCTCTTATGGCAAGGGCTCAAGCAGTAATTTCCCCTTATGTGATTTATAAGGATAGCCAGTGGCATTAAGCATTCACACTATACTGAAGGAAAAAAAGGAAC
Organism: Bambusicola thoracicus; assembly: GCA_002909625.1. Taxonomy (NCBI): domain Eukaryota; kingdom Metazoa; phylum Chordata; class Aves; order Galliformes; family Phasianidae; genus Bambusicola; species Bambusicola thoracicus. Next base: position 8,985 of record PPHD01001233.1, read on the forward strand.
CTATTTACTGTGTCCCAGGTTCTGGAACTGCATAACAAATCAGAAACCTCATGATAAAAGAGCTAGTTTTATCTTAATGAGCTGATAAGTTAAATTTGATAGCGTTTGACCTAAAATTTGGAAACTCATCTATGCTAACATTGAGATTTATTACTGTTGCTGGCTCACAGATGTCCTATATCAAAAGGCAAACGCGTATGCTGTAAAACTGTGGCCCACTACTATGAATGCTTTGCGTTGTCAGAGACACAGTGCTTTTATTTGGTGTAAATCTCCCCAGAAGGAATGCAGGATATGTTAAAGGAAGGACATTTCTTGAGTTAGAGCTTCTGAAAGGGCTCATGTTTGGTGCGTGTCTTTTTTTGGTTATATACTTGAATGTATCACCTCTTCATAGCTGAGAATGTTTCAGTGATGTCAGCACTTCAAACACGCACTTCCCACACCAAAAACTGTCACTTCCCCACCCATACCCCCTGCCCTGTGCCACCTTAATTGCTTTACATAGCACAGCTGCCTCTAATAGGGACAAATGGTCAATTTAATTAGGCAGATGGCAACCAATCTTGCATAGGGCTTCAGGCGATGAAGGATCTTGTGGTTTTTTTTTTTCTCTTTCTTTTGAAAGCAGAACCCCCCCACTGCTCTTCATTATTGTAAAGCTGTTAAAGATGTTGATGTTCCACCTTTGTGATCTTGAAACTATTCCTACGGAATAGAGTAAGATACATCTAAGAATCTCAGCATGTCTTACCTATAGCACTTCCTGCAAGGGAATGCAGCCAAGCAACATCTCTGCTTTGGTGCAGAAGATAGAGTGATGCTGCTTTAGAAAACTAGCTAAGTGGAAAAAATGCCCAGTGCTAAGCTGGGAGACTCTGTGCAGTACTCCCTACTCAAGGCCACATTTAGGCTACTGTGTCCAGTTTTGGGCTCCCCAGTTCAAAAATGACAGGGAAAGAAGGAGTCCAGCAGAGAGTAAGAAAGATGATAAAAGGCCTGGAGCATCTCCCATATGAGGAAAGGCTGAGTAACCTGGATCTGTTCAGCCTGGGGAAAAGATGACTGAGGGGGGATCTGATTAATGTTTATAAATATCTAAAGGGAGGTGGGACATAAATGGATGAGGCCAGGCTCTTCTCAGTGGTGCACACCAATAGGGCAAGGAGCAATGGCCTAAAACTTGAACAAAGGAAGTTCCAGACAAACATGTGGAAGAACTTCCTTATGGTAAGGTTGACGGAACACTGGAACAGGCTGCCCAGAGACGTTGTGGAGTCTCCTTTGATGGAGATATTCAAGACCTGTCTGAAAACCTACCTGTGCGAACTATTGTAAGGAACCTGCTTTGGCAGGGCAGTTGGACTCAATGATCTCTTGAGGTCCCTTCCAATCCCTGCGGTTCTGTAATTCTGGGATTTAGCATCTTAGATTTCACTTCCTGGGTGGAGAGTGGTATGAAATGGAGATTTTTCAAGCGAGTAATGTGATATTAGCTCTTCACTCATTCAGGTCTTGCAATACTTAAATGCCTTCAATCAGCTGGCCCTGCCTGACCAATAGCTGTTAAGAACTGGTCCACAAGAGTCCAGAAAAAAAATTATCTGCCCATGTTTCCAGCAAATCTGTTAAATGATCTTAGGAAGCAGAATGCAGTAGCTCACAGGGCTCTTCTCTATGAAACTGCAGAATGAATCTCAAGGAGCAGATTTCTGCCTGCTGCAGAAAAGAAGTGTGATTCTTAAGAGAGATTTGAATTGAATGTGTTTCATGTTGCACATTTAACTCACTTTATCTGTCTTCTTTAGGGTGGAATTTGATTCTGGCTAAGTAGAATTGATTGGGGTCAGATTAGTGTAAATACAACTTAGTAGAAGTGAGTCTGTTCCCCTGCTTTGGAATGTGCGGTAGCTGGGTGATTTTTAGTGAGGGGTGTAAAACAGCTGGATCTTTAAAGCATTTTTGGTGTAATAGCAGACATGGCTTTTCCTTCAAGGGAACAGAAACGTCCAAAGAATCTGGTCGGATGTTATGAGCCCTGAAGTTGTGATTTCCAATCTGTTCACATTGAGCACCCTAAAGCCTTAAGATCCCATGATGCCTTACAAATAATTGACCTTGCTTTGGGTTTTATTAATGTTATTTTCTCTGTGCTACTCTTTATTTTCAGACACACAGCTAGAGAGGAAGATGAGATTCTCTAGCTGAAATCATCCACAATACAAGCATCTGTGTCTCACCTAAGTACTGTGGCTCCTATTGGAGTGGATGAAGTAAAATACATGCTGGATATAGTTTGTCTGATCCCTTTCCTGGGATGAATCATACCTCAGAAGCACTTACATGTCTAAAATTGGTCAGACAAATCCAGGCTGTAAATATCTTACCCTTGCATTATCGTAGTCAAGTAGAAAGAGTAAAGTGTATAGCATCATGCCAGCAGCCTTTGTGATGAAGGCTCCCAAGATGATACCAGGCAATTTTCTGAGCTCCAAAATATCATTTACACCAGGTGATACCTATATTTTATATTTATAGTTATATGGCTAATATCCCATTGATAGAAAATAAACCTCAGAGCCGTATTTCGCTGCAGACTCTATGTCAGAACTGCTAGTCTCAAAGCAGAAGTACACAGCTCATGCTGATGGAGTAAGGGTTTACCAGACCACAGTGCTATGGAAATACAGTAGTCATATTCAGTTCTGCTTTGTTGGTTTGGGTGGGGATGTCCTATGTTTCTGTTTATATTCCCAATAACTAGATTAAAGAGGTTGCTATTGTGTGGCTCTGGAAGCTGATGTCAACTTCCAAGATCCTCTTTTGCTTACAAAACTGCAGTCTCCCAGCACTTCTGCTGTACAGAGGGCTGGTTCTCATAGTTACTTTGTTTAAAAAATTAAAGCTAATTCTAGGAAGGCATAGGTCTGTTGAAAGGCCTGAGAAACACAACTGTCACAACTGGTTTGTTTTTCAATTCATAATATATCGCCACATTAATTCATTAATAGGGACTGGATAATTGTTTTAAATTCTGCAGCTGTGGGAATAGCTTTGGAAACCTGATCTAGCTGCAGGTGTCCCTGGTCATTGCAGGGAGTGGGACTAGATAAACGTTAAATGTCCCTTCCAACTCAAACAGTGCTGTGATTCAATGAAATGGTAAATTTTGGGAAGAGCAAAAAAAGCCAACCCAACAATAACAAAAAAGCCCTTCCTTCTCTGTGTTGGTGTGCCACAGATCTCCTTATTCTTCTCAGCAATCTTATTGTGCAAATGCAGAAAATACTACTAAAACTGCATAGAGATAGTCCTTAAGCCTATAGTGTGCAGACTGTTTGAGGATATGACATTCAGTCACAGCTTGATCACAACCTTGTGTGATGCTTATTGTGACATTTAATAGAATTTAGACCTGTAAGTACTAAACAGTCATTTATCAAACATGCTTGTCCAGTACAACCTGTGTATGGGAACAGCTGAATCACGGCCTGAACCTCTGATTGACCACCTGAGGCGAGCGCTGAGTCAGCTGCAGGGGCACAGGTGAACGCAATTTCACCTGAGTGACCGGAAGGGGTGTAGCCTGGCTCCATCCCTCCTAGACCCCATTTAAGGGCTGATTCCCGAGGAAGAAGGATCTCTATTTGGAGATCACTCCTATTGTAGTCCTTCTGTGAGCCCAGGACATGGGTAAGATCTTTTATTTCATTATTTCTTTGTAATGCAATAGTCTCTCTGGTCCAATACCTGTTTGCTATACAAACCTGGATTTATAGAATACATTTGTTCCAAAAGATTATGTTTTCTAGGGGGAAAAAAAAATCTAAGTAATAATTACTAGGTCTTAGTCTGTAAGTCTAAGGGATGCATCCCAGAGGTCTGAGGGAACCAGCTGATGTAGCTGCTAAGCCACCCTCAATGATATCTGGAAAGCCATAGTGGTCAGGTGATGTCCCTGGTGACTGGAAAAAAGGCAACATTACACCCATTTTTAAGAAGGGTAAGAAGGACAGTCCAGGAAACTGCTGATCTGTCAGCATCACCCCTATGCTAGGTCAGATGCTCCTGGAAGCTATGCTAAGATATACAGAAGAGAGGGAGGTGATGTAGCATAACTAGTACAGCTTGACTAAGTGCAGGTCCTGCCTGACCAACCTTCTGGCTTCCTATAATGGTGTAACTGTGTCAACGGACAAGAGAAGAGCTACTGATGTCATCTGTCTAGACTTCAGTAAGTGTACCCCATAATGCACTTCTCTCCAAATTGGAAAAAAATGGCTTTGGTGGGTGAACTGTTTGGAGGATGAGGAACTAGCTGCATGATTATATCCAGAGAGTGGTGGTCAATGGCTCAACGTCCAGATGGAGACGAGTGATGGGTTGTGTCCCTCAGAGTTCTATACTGGGGCAAATGCTTTCAACATTTTCATTAATGACACTAACAGTGGAATTGAGTACACCCTCTGCAAGTTTGCAAATGAGACCAAGCTGTGTGGTGTGGTTAGTACACCCAAAGGATAGGATGTTGTTTAGAGAAACCTGGACAGGCTTGAGCAGTGGGCTCAGGTGAACCTCATGAGGTTCAACAAATCCAACTGCAAGGTTTGGCACCTGTGTTGTGTCAACCTCCACAATCAAAAGAAGTTAGGCAACTAAAGGATAGAGCACAGCTCCTCTGTAAAGGACTTGAAGGTACTGGCAGATGGCAAGCTGTATCTGAGCAAGCAATGTTCCCTTGTGGCCCAGAAAGCCAACAGTATCCTGGACTGCAACAAAAGCAGCATGTCCAGCAGGGTGAGGGAGGCCCCTCTACTCTGCACTGGTGAGAGACTTCACTTGGAGTAGTGTATTTGGATGTGGAATCCTCAGTACAGGGGAGATGTGGACCTGTTTGAGTGTGTCCAGAGGAGGGCCACAGAAATGATGCAAGGAATTGAGCAACTCTCCTGTGTGGACAGACTAAGAGCCAGGGCTGTTCAATCTGGAGGAAAGACTGTGGGGAGACCTGAGGGTGGCCTTTCAATATCTAAAGGGGGCTGTAAGAGGACAGACTGTACAGCAGGATGTATTGTGATAGGACAAGGTGGAATGATTTCAAACTAAAGAGGTTTAGATTGCATTAAAAAGTTTTTTTTACAGTAAAGGCGGTGGCCTTACTGTAAAAATAAGGAGCAGGCTGTGCAGAGAGGTGGTGGATGCCCCATTCCTAGAGACACCCAAGGTCATGCTGGACAGGGCTCTGAGCAGCCTGACCTACATGTGGGTGTCCCTATTCATTGCAGGGGAGTTAGATTAGATGACCTCCAGAGGTTGTGTCCAACTCAAACAATTTTATCTTCGCAGCAATTTAAAGATATCTTTTTCAATACTTGCTTGCTTTGAACAGGCAATACATAACAGGGGTACGCTACTGCTCCAGAAACAAATATTTGCATTTCAGGGTTTTACTGCTTTTAGGAAAAAAGAAACTTGCAGTAGGAGTAGGTTTAGTTAAGATGGAACAGTGACATATGCTATTTTACATGTAAATTTAAAGAACAGCTTGTTGCTTTTCTTTTGTTTTGTTTATTTGCTTTTAAGTACAAAGAGACACAGGCTTTGCTCCTGCTCAGAATTCTAGTTCACTTTTGTCAAGGAAGGTTAATAAAACAAGTACATACAAAAAATACTGTTTAAAAAAAAAAAAAAATTGGTCTCCCTTCTGGTGGCTTTCAGCCAGTTGGATCTCAGAACTGCAAGAGACCTAGAAAAAGCTTTTGTGAAATAATTATAGCTGAGTTTCCAGACCAAAAAGCTGCAGCTAATAGGTATGATCTTCTAAGTTATGGTAAAAATGTTGATTGATGGTGATGCAGAAGTATGTTCAAAAGAGTAAAATTTCCCTTAATTATTTCTGATTACATGATACAAGTTCCTGTTTGTTGCTTTTCAGAAAAGTAAACCCCCTGATCATTTAGACATCTGTGATCCTTGGCATCCATCAGTATGGCATCTGTCTCTATCATATTAAAAAAAAAAAAAGTGATTTGACAGCCATTGGGAAAACAGTTTACTTCCATTACTAACTGTGGTGCTGTTTGAGGATGCTCTCCAGAGCCTTGCCTCAGTCTGCCTTTGTAAAACTTGTCCTCCTCTGCTTTTCCCTGTTGCTTTAGGAACTTAGTGCCTTTTATAACGCCCTTGTAACTTGAATGTGCCCGCCTCACTGGTCGAGTCTCTCCTGCCTTCTTCCTCCATCCCAGCTCTTCCTGAAACTCAGTTGAATGTATTTTTCTTGTTTGCATCTGTTACTTTCTCCATCTGTTATTTACCTTGTAGGAGGGCTTTTATTCTGCAGCCATCAGTGATTTTGCAGCAACCAGAGCTCAGACCTTGTGTACTTAGAACATGCTCACTGCTGTGTACCTCCATATGTCTCATTATTTAACAGATACTACACAACTCTTAATAAGCATAGTTGGGTTATTTACTATTTACCAAAAAATCATCAAATTATATGCAATCTATTGTTTTACTATCATTATCACATGTAAAAGCAGTAGAAAGTTACAGAAAGAAAGCCAGTCACAAGCCTCTGGCAGCACTGATAGTTGGGCTTGCATTTGTCAATGTTTTATGTGTTTCAGCACATGTAGCCCCAAGACCTGACACATACAGAAGCAGAAGCTCCAGAAGAGTATACAGTACCTGTGATGTGCTCTATATGTATGATTACTGTACAACATGAATACACTCATGTCAAAGCACAATTTTAAACCAGAATGTCTATACAAAAGAAGGCTTTTTTTGAAGTGATGTTTAATTTGATCCTAGGGCCTCCACCCTACATCACATGCATACTATCACCGTGAATGCTGCTTCTGGAATTGATATGCTGACATGCAAAGGAGTTTCTTTTTTAATTCCACTTTGGCTTTTTTGACTCTCTTCTATGACGCTACACTTGCTGTTATCAGAGATGGGACTGCAGTATGGCAAGCTTTCCCAAACTAGCCAGATTAGAGCTGAGCACAGAAAGTCATGTGACAGTCACTGGAGCCACTGGGGGTCCTTGCTTGTCAGGCTGCTTTTGCTTGCTGCTTTCAATATGAGACAAAGCTCTCCATCTTGTAGGTTTTGCTAAAATAAGAATTGGGCTGAGGGTAAAACCCCTATCAAACCCCCTGCAGACACACAGGAAGATCTGGCATCTTGTCTGGGTGCTCAGCAGGCAAATGTGTCTGTACAAGCCAGAATGTGGCTACCCATACTCCATGCAGATGTTTAAAGACATCAAGGTACACTGGATGAATAAAGAGGATGGAACATGATGCTCTGTGAAGCAAGAGCACGTGCAAGATAGAATCTACTGCAGTATGTAATAGAGAGAACAAATCCAGAACAAATTAGCCTCTGCTAGGTCTACTGCTTGGTAAGCACTTTGGATTTATCATGTTTACTTTTTTGGGAAGTAAAATAAACTGGTAATGTATGCACAGCCACACTAAGCTATGAAGTTCTTGTCGCGAAAGGATCTATACCACATTATCAAAATTTGCTATCCAGGTAGAGAAGGAGGGATATATAAAACTAGCCTAAAAAGAAGACTTATTTCTTAACTTAATAGTATTTTTAATAAATAACATTTTTTTGCCTCAAAATAGAAAGCGTAGAATAGTTTTCTTGAACAAATATATATGTCTGGTGGATTGTGCTGCATTTAATCCTCTACTTGGTGCTAAGACTTGGTTTCTTTTGAGGAGAATGGTGTTACTGTTCCCTTCCTATAAGTCCCATCCTTGCTCACTTTTTGCTGAGATAGGCAGAGAAAATGTGTACAAGTACTTGGGAGCTGGATTCATTAAGGCAAGTTAAAGTAAAACCAACAAAACTGGGGCAGCACTAACTAGTAGGGAGCGAACTTCAAGGCCTCAACTGTTTTTCTACTTGTCTGATTCAACTTTCCCACCAAGACCAAGCAGAGAGTTCCTGGTGGGAATTATGCCTGTCAGAGTCTAAATAAACCATTTCTGGCTGGATTCTTTTGACTGTGGCAAAAAGTCTTTCAGCAAAGCTATGTGCGTTTCACCTTATTTCTGCCAGTATAAATGAAAACTAACCGGTGAGCTTCTTTTCACACCTAAAACAAGTAAAATAAATCCTTTGCTGCTGATGGTCCAGAAGCAAGCACTGGAAAGTTCTTCTCATCTGGAGAACATTTTGGAATATGATGAATGAGAAAACTGGGGGCAAAATATTTTGCAGCTGTAGCTGCAACAAGAAGAGCCATTTCCATTCCTGATTTTACTGTGTGTGCAGCAACAGTGAAAATACAGTATTTATTTTTTTAACTGCCATCAGGAATATCTTCATCTTGAGACCTATATGAAAGAAAACAAACCACACTTTCGGGTAACTGCTTCCCATGTTATTTCATCTTCCTCTGCTGCTCTCAATTACAATTTCATCATTCCAAGTCTTCGAGCATTTTAGAAGCCAATGTCAGGGGTTTAAGGGTACTTTAGGCCATACCAATTCATTTTCTTACAGAGACCTTAAAGAAATTGGAAGTATTTTCATGCTTCATTTTCATAATGCATTCAGTATAAATTCCTACTAGAAGGGAGCATAGTAAAAATGATATAATGTGCATTGAAATTATATCAAGTTAAGTAATATTTCTAATGTACTGAACTTAGGGAAAAAAACAAAACTCAGGGAAGACAGGTAGCAAGGCATAATCTGGATTACTAATGGACTGAACCTGTTAAGTACTGAAGCATAAGGAACATATAACTTTTGAAGAGAAGTTAAAGATGTTATTGGCTAGAGTCTTGCTTGAAAATAAGGCTGTTTTCCAGCAAAGTATTAAATGTATACATGTTTTTCAGGATATTTCCTTAAACACAGGCTGGCAGCCATTCCTCTCAGCCTTCAGTGGTTGGTTACCATTATGTTTCATTTTGGCTGAAAACCAGTAATGAACAACATACATTATTTCTGTCTAGGCACTTGGATGAGCTGTAGTTGTCAACATGGGTGTTCAGATGAAATATGCAGGAGGCAAAGTTTTGCAAGATGATGGCCTCCTTCTCTCCCCTCTCTTTAGCTTGCTATTCAACATGGCTATTTTCATGAGCATACCAGTGATCTGGTCTATGGTGCTCTGTAGACTGTTGGATAGCAGAAGAAGGAAGGAGCTGAGAGGGGTGACCTCCGCAGGCTGTTTCTTCTAGAGCCCCTGTTCTGTCAGCCTCTGTGTCCCACAGCTGCAGCGACCATCAGTTAATGATTTATTAACACTGATGTTAATATGGGCCTGTTTGTTAAAAGTTTGGTTTGCTGTCTAGGCAGCTTCCCTCTCTGCTGTACTGCTGGGAATTACTGATTTTATGGTAGAGGCAGGCAGTAAGCCTTCAAGAGTGTTAAGACAAACTTGCTGAGTGAACCAAAAGTCGAGAAAGCTAGAAATCTGCAGTTTACAAAGACATGCATTTCTTCAACTTGCAATCTGCAGTGGTGAAAGCAATCCTGGGAACAAAGACTCTATATTCAAACTGTATTCTAACTGCCCAGAGAATGCGTTAGCTGAATAAGCCAGAGAGCAAAGGCATTTCTTGAGTAGTGTCTATGGATTTGAGGATCCATCTTGAGGACCTCAGCTCTTTTTCATGGCTGGATCGGTACAAAGTTAGTCCAGAAAGATAGTTTTTGCATCTTTATCTTGATAAACTATTTTTACTGAGGTCTTGGCTGCCACAGCTAAGCTCCTTTCTGGTTTTCAACAATTTTGATGGAAGCTAGTTGGGATATATTCACAGTCTGCTCTGTTTATGCTGTTTGTATGAATCTATCCTTCTTAGGGTACAGAAAAGAAATTCAGATGCCTGTTCCAGTCTAGAAATACTTGCTGGGGTTATAATGCTAATTACTTTATCATATCTGCAGACTGCCCCCTGATCTCTGAACATTCCATTTTGTCACCAGAACCCCCCAGCTACAGATGTTACATAGGCAAAACTGCCCTTTTAAGGTGTTTGTTTGATTTGATTTTTTCTTTCTCCTAAACAAAAAAAATCTTACTTACAACAAGTTTTCCATTGGGAAAAACCCTCTTGCCAAGGTAAACAATATCCGCACAAAGTGATTTCTGCTGTTACTGCCATGGTTTTGAAAGTTTTAAGTAGTAGCTGGTCAAAAGTTCTCAGCTCTTGGATAACTCAAGGTACAAACAGAAGTATCTCTGTCCCTCCATCAAGAACTTGCAACTTTGTGCAATCCTTTGGCCATTTTACGTTCAGCTGAAGAACAACAGTGTTATCATGGGCCTTTCATAATCAAGCTATTAGGAGATAGACAAAGTGATTCAAATCGCTGTCCCATCTTCTGTGGTTTATTGATTCCTATATACTTTATGTATATTTAATGGTGCCTTCTAGGTTGAACACCAACTCAGTGTTTTTTTTCCTCTCCAAACTGAAAGAGTGAACAAAAACCCAAGGAACTTAAAGAAATCCTGAAATAGTTAAAAGGGAGCAAATACTCTTAAAAATGTCACCATTAATCTAGTTATCCTAGCAATATTATTTTTCTTAAGATGTGTTTCTATATAGTTACCTTTGCTCCTTCAAAGTAATGAATAGTCTTTTCTCTATCACATGCAAATTAAATAAACTCTTATATTTTCTGTCTCTTTAGCTTTGTAGATGGGCCAGTCTGTCATGCTCTGTGCGGCTGGTTGTCTGCTCAGAGACAGTTTTCCTTTCAGAGGATTAGCAAAGTTGTATGAAATATGTGAACAGCTAGAGAAAGACATCTAGGGATAGTGTGAGAAAGCCAACTGAGTTTTAAAAAGGTCAACAAGAATGTTAACTCTTTACTTGCTGGGTTTTTTTTGGTTTAAAATTCAGTCTTTGCAGAAATACTTGGTATTTTTGTGTACCTTTAGCATGAGAGTCTTTAAGGGACCAGTACTTGAAGAGTTAAAGAATTTAGAATTCTTCTATGAGATGAAGGATTTTATAGGTGAGAAGTAGAGACAGAGTGACTGCAGGAAACAAATCGCTGACAGAATCAAGGAAAGAACTGAGGAATATGTCTCCTGCACTTCCTTGGGGTTTTATTTGTGTGGTTTTCCTCCTTATATGGCAAAAATGGATGTTCCGTGTCTCTGCACCTCATAACACCTCATTCTCTTATCTGTACATACATTCTAATGTAGAACAAATGACATAGCTGAGTTCATAATATCCTCTTCCTCTTTTTTTCTTTTTTTTTTTTTTTAATCATTTCTTCTTAAACTTGGTTATCCCAGCTCTGCTTCTAGCTGAGTGAATTGTCCTGGTATGTTAGAACAGCAGATGGGTTTTCAGTGAAATACTGCAAAACTGGATTTTAAAAGCACTCATTTAGGCATAACTGATGAATTTTCTTTTTTCATCATTTGACCAAGGAGATTCTCTCTGCCTGTCATGACTGATGCAGGCAGGTGATTTGCTGCTGCCCATTAAGTACTTTTGAAGCATCAGTGCTGTACATATGCTGATGTGATGATTCTCTGAGATTCTTCCTCCTTTTCTGGCCTTCAGGAAAAAATCAATTGGCTTGTTCCCCTTCTGATTTTAAAACTGGGGATGCTGAATCAATTAAATATCTCCAGTTTGATGGCAAACCACAGAACCTCTCCATCTTTGGGGACACATGAATCACAGAATGGTTGGACTGTTAAGATCATCTAGTTCCAACCTCCCTGCTATAGGCAGGGACACCTCCCACCATACCAGGTTGCTCAAAGTCCCATCCAGCCTGGCCTTGAATGTCTCCAGGTGTCGACACCAGGGAGGTAGCATCCACGTCTCTGGGTGACCTCTTCCAGCATTTCACCACTTTCACAGTAAAGAATTTCTTTCTAATGTCTAGTCTAGTCTAAATCTATCCTCTTCCGGTTTAAAACCATTTCCCCTTGTCCTGTTGCTACATTCCTGGAGGCCTCCTTCAGATGCCTTCAGAATGCCGCTACAAGGTCCCCTTGGAGTCTTTTCTTCTCCAGGCTGAAGAGCCCCTGCTCTCTCAGCCTGTCCCTGTAGAGAAGGTGCTCCAGCCCTATGATCATTAGCCCTCCTCTAGACCCACTCCAACAGCTCAACGTCATTCTTGTGTTGGAGGTCCCAGAACTGGACGCAGTACTCCTGGTGGGGTCTCAGAAGAGCACAGTAGAGGGACAGGATCACCTCTCTTGACCTGCTGGTCACACTTCTCTTGATGCAACCCAGGATACAGTTGGCTTTCTGGGCTGCATGCACATCGTGTCAACTCATGTAGAATCTTTCACCAACCGAACCCTCAAATCCTTTTCCTCAGGGCTGCTCTCAAGCTATTCTCCACCCAACCTGTATTTGTGCTTTGGATTTCCCCTAGGAGGCACACTGCGTTCTGAGCAGTGCATGTAGCTCATTGGGGAAACTGTTGAGATCCGGACTCTTACTCCTAATTACTTGTGCTGAGAAGAATAGCTATTCACAACATGCTTTACAACCCTGACATGAAGTCCTGGATGACTGAAATCCATGGGAGTCCTGAATTGAATTCAGCGCAAGACATGATCCACAGCAGGTAGGTTGCGGTATGAAGGCCTTCATACCTCCACCTTGAAACGCTTCCCCACAGAAAATGTCTAACCCTGAGAAGATGCCATCTGGCACATGCTATGTATTTATGCACATCTGTTTTTGTGGCAACTGGCAGCGATGGCTGAACCCAAAGAGAGCTGTGAGGGTGGCTGCTTGCTGCTTGTGGGTTGCTTCTAGCAGCCGAGCCGCCATGTTGGCAGGCCAACTGTCAGCCTGCTGCCACCCGCTGCCTGGCAAGGCCTGCTGAAATGGCACACAGCAATGCTTGTTTTCATATTTCCTTTTTATGAATCTGTCAGTAGAGCCAAACTGAAATATAGCACAGATTTCCAGTTCTGTACTCAATTCACCACAGAGATGTTGCTTATGTTTGTGAAGTGCTCTTGGGCTGTGGGTTAAATGGTGCCCCAAGGAGACCAAGGTGGTTTTCAGGCTTCCTAACCCCACAGTGAATCTGCTTGTTAACTGGCAAGCTGCATTCTATTTAAAGACGCTCAGTGAATTTTTGATGAAATTCATGTGGTGGCCCAATCCCGTTTCTCAGCACATATTTAACTAACTAAAAATGGCAAAGTTTAATGCTGAATTCATATACTTAATATTCTAGAAAACAACTGCACATGTATTTTTAAAAATGCGCAGTTCCAGCCTTTTTCTTCACAGAGGTCTTTCTTTGGAACTTCTAATTCTGTTGCATGCAAGGGACACTAGCATGATTTATGATAAATATTGAAAAAGGAAGCTCATTCACCTTGATAATGCCAAGTAACCACATAGTTTGAGTGACTAGGCATCTGTTCAAAAAACAACCAAATAAATTAAAAAAATAAAATAAAAACATGCCATGATGGTGACAATGACTTTCCAGTTAAGCAGAAATGATGGAGAAGTCAAGACTGACAGTTAATGCTCCCCACAAAATGACCTTTGCTGCAATTCTCACCCCTTGGCTGAGAATGATAAAATAAAAAGCACAGTGGTATGTACTTCTGGTGAAGATGCAGCTGTCATATCAGTGCCTCCACAGATCCAGTACCATGAACAGAAGTGGCAGAACTGCAAAGCCCTGACTTCCTTGGCAGCTCCACATGCCAGGAATTGCAAGATTCAGTGGTGTTGCTCTTGCCAGAAAAGGTTATTTTGTGGTTTTTAATTTGGCTCCTGGAGACGCAAAAGCATGTCCTGACACTGCTAAAAATACTGTCCTTCATTTTCTTCTGGCAGGTTAGAGTAATACAAAAAAAATCTATAATGTATGTTGTTTTTTTTTGTTGTTTGTTTTTTTCCCCAGGTAAAATGCACCACCCTTGAGTTAAGAGCGTAAGAGTTTGTTTATTTAACCCTGATACTTAGCTTAGGACACTGCTGAATTTCCATCAGGGCTTGTACAGCTTGGTGAAAGCTTTCCTAAAATTAGGAATTATCTGTTCTAATGGGGATTGAGAACTTGACATAAGAAATAAACTATAAAAATAACACTTCTGTCACAGACCCAGTAGTTTTTGGCAAAACCTCCTGTTGCTTGGTAGCTGGATGGTTTGCATCTGTTTAAATTGGTGGAATATATAGGTGTCACTCTTTCCACCCAACTGCCAGTCTATTATTACTAAGAAGAAACAAATCTGATGAAACTTCTCAGCAAATTCAGTTCAGCAATGTTTACAGGTAACTGGACACTAAGTCACCCCAGGATGACCATGATAAAGCCAGGAATGCATTCTTCAAAGCACTGTTTCTCAAAGCTTTTGAAAGTACAATCCTTTTGACTGATCTCTAAAGGCCTGAGTTATGGTTAGAATTTCCTGAGATGTGTTTTCTAACGCTTCAGAACCTCCTCGGAATCCTGTTGTGATACATGGTTTGAAAAACAGTACTTCAAAAAAGTTTATAGTGCCCATCTTCCGTCAGAGATTTCTATGATTCAGAAACAGCTCATTCACAATAGTTTATTGGTTTATGCATTTCTGAAACCTTTTCCTCTGAGCATGCTAAAGCACTTCGCTTCACAATAGCTGTAAAACATAGCCTAAGCTGTCAACCTCTAAACTGGATGAGAATATAGAATTCAGTCAGTCAAAAGAGATTTAATTTTTATTTTATTGAGATAGGAGTACTGTCTGCATTAAAGCTTTGATGTTCCTAATGGAAGGCAATCCTGCAGGGCATGGCTGGGTTGCAACTGTAGTAATGTGTAAAAACAGAAACAAACATCAAGGCTCCTACACTGAAAAGGATACACAGCCTCCATAATGGGACAAAAAATAGTAAATCTTGCAGCATGCTTACATCTTACGTTGTGTGCTTAAACAACAGAGCTAGAAGATTCTTGTATGGAGTGTCCCTACAAGACATTAATGAACTTGGTATATAAAGTCTTTTTAATTAGTATATTCTTCTACTGTCAAATTCTGAAAGTGATATATTAATAACAGAAGTGTGAAATTTAATTAAACATTATACTGAACATCCTATTATGCAGGACAAATGACATATATCAATACATTCATCCGTGAATTGTATGCGCAGATGAAAGAATGTATTTGTGTTCAGGTTGTTCTGAGAATTACTTTTCTATGATGAGAGTTCTAATATCTGTCAATCCTTCATCATTCTTCCTCTTAACAGTCAAAAAAGTGCGGTATGAAACCGGAAACTTTCCTTTGTTGAAAGTGCTGCTGGGTTTGTGTTAAAGTGTATTAAATTTTCAACTCGTTTGTTTCAGCTGTGCAAGCTTATATTGTTCTCTATTTCTCTTAAAGGAAGATCCCTAAGAAAGAAATAGTTTTTAACTGTACAGTGTTTATTCAAGTCTCCAAAGGGAGGTTAAGGAGATGGCAACAGACTCTAGAAGAAAAGGAAATTTCCTGGCTCGTGACTTCACACCTCATCTCAGAATTCTTGGCCTGGATTTTCTCTGGTGCTGAGCGTTCAAACATCAGAAATAGTAACTTCAGAATATAATAATAACTTCAGAAATAGTAACAAATCTAATGTTGGCCTATATTTTCAAGAGGCTTCTAATTCAGAAAACTGTATGAATTTTTTTATTTTTTTTTGAGTTAGCTGTGTTAGCTTCTCAACAGTGCCAGACTCAGCTGAGCGGGAGTTTTGGAGGGGACATGCTGATGCTCTTCTGATGACTCATGTCCCTATCAGGTCATCCTAAAAGTGAAATGCAACGTGTGCTTGACATACTTTTAGTGTAGGCAGAGTGTAAATACCTATGCCTGTTTCTCCCTTGAATTTTTGAGATGTGTATCCTGGCCACCTTATTCTCCAGCAATCGCTGGTTGTGTTATCCCAAAGCTGAAAACAGATCCCATGCTCAATGCTTTAATTTTCAGAGTGAAATAATAATGCAGTCGCCTTCAGTGGCAGAATTCCCACTGACCTCTGTGTGGGCAGAGTTGTGCCTCATTTTTAATTCTGCCTTCATTTGAGTACATTACTACATTTCTGTTCTGCCATCTTAGGTAATATTTGTTCCAGCTTTAAGTGACCATAGAGGACCTTACTACAGCAAATGAGCTTAACCGAGGCTCAAAATTTTAACTCTGATTATCTGTTACTTCAGACATGCTAGTATATACAACATACTATGTAGATGGAAGAACGTAGTAACCTACCTAGAGTCGGGTCATACTCCCAGATAAACCGTTTGGTCAGGAAGCGTACGACGAGAGCTGGAGGAATGAAAAGATGCACAAACCATCAGCTTGCCCGGTTTATAGAATTCTACCAACAATCTTTTTCTGTGTGAATGCTTGTGTAGCGGCTCTCTTGAACGGGGGGGTAGGAATTCAGCTTTGCTTATGGGGGCAGCCGAGACCTTTTTCACTGTTTGTGGCCCATTTCTCATATTCAGAGGGAGGAAATAAAATAGGAAAAAAAAAACATGTTATAGCATTAATCATTTACCCATGTAACAATGCTGGGAAAAGAATGCCAAGAGGCTTTCAATGGCCTCTAGCTTTCTTTCATGTTGTGTTCTTCTCACAATAGCTTTACTGTTAAAAAGACAAATGAGAACCTTATTTGGAGTGCTTTTGGTTGGATGATCAGATGATCTTTGTGGGGAAAAAAAAAAAAACCCAACACATTGCTTTTGCTGTTTTAGATTTCCCATAACCAAAAGGATAAGGGCTGGCAGGTTTTGAACCAGAATGCTTTGCAGCTTCAAAGCCAGAGGTGTTCATAGTCATTTATGTAGGTTGCTCCAAAAGTAATACCTCCAATTTATTTCTATGGAAACTACAACAGATATAAAGAGCCACAATAACATAACTTGATAGACCAAATTCTCAGCTACAAACCACATCATCGCAGTCACTCCCATTAGCTATACCTTTTGGCAGTGATGAACCTGTATGCCACACTTGTCAAAATCTCCATAGCTGCCCAAAACGTGGCTTGTCCTTCACATCACCACTGCTGAAATGCACCACCCAGCTCCTCATTGTGCTCACATCCACTGTTTGCTCTCCATCAGCATTTAGCAAGTATCCATGAACGTCAATGGGTGCCATTTTTTCTGCTTGGAGCAATTCAGTTCCACACCTTTGCTTCATCCGCACTTCCATGTCAGATGACATATTGTCCAACTACCCCTCCCCACTGCCATCTGGCACATGGCAACAAAATGTAATGAAAAACTGTCCGGAAGGTTCAACCCCTACTGTCATATCACCAATATCTGCCTCTGACATCATGAACCAACATCATAAAATTGGAGGCATATTACTTTCAGAGCAGCCCTCATAATTTCGGAAAAACTTTCCCTTCAGATGTGAAACTTCAAAAGGTAAATATAATTGGCTGAATTGCTTCCTCTGTAGCTTGACATGCTTTCCTTGCAATAACTTGCCTTCAGTATTTTGCCTACTTGCCACCAGAAGCAATCAGCTATATTTCAAACTCATGACCAACAAATGCAATTAATGAATTTGCAGAAATAGAAATAATGAGTTAGATTTTGGAGCACAGGATAATTAGTTCTCAATTGCAGTTTATGGGCTAAGATCTTGCTACTTATATTCTTATATCTTTTTTTTTTTCTCCATCCCATTTAAAGATATCCTACAAATGCTTTGCCAAGATCTTATGTTCTAGTTATCAATCTTAAAGCTAAGCACTGCCTTGTACTTCTAGTGCTGTAATTCTGTGATTCTGTAAACAAAGCATTCACTGCTGTCAAATATTCAAAATCCTCTCTGTGTTTTCAGACTGGAGAAAGAAGTATCCCTGCACTAGCTATGATTTTAGTGATTTCAGCTATAGGAGGTTTTCTTGTTAGCCCTACAGCTCTGCTCTATTCTTCCTTCAGCTGCAGACAGACGGCAAAAAGTGAGATCTAAGCTTTTTTCAAAATCAAAGCAATAGTAATCTCTCATACTCCAGACTTCTGTGCCCAAAAGCAGAATCACAGAATTGAAGGGTTGGAATGGACGTCAAGAGATCAAGTCCAACCCCCCTGCTAAAGCAGTACCCTACAATAGGTCACACAGGTAGGCATCTGGACGGGTCTTGAATATCTCCACAGAAGGCTCCACAACCTCTCTGGGCAACCTGTTCCAGGGCTCTATCACCTTTACCATAAGTAAGTTCTTCCATATGTTAGTATGGAACTTCCTATGTTCAAGTTTTAGGCCATTACTTGTTCTGCTGCTATACATCACCAAGAAGAGCCTGGCCTCATCCATTTGCCTCCCACCTCCCTTTAGATATTTATAAACATTAATCAGATCTCCCCTCAGTCTTCCTTTTCCCCAGGCTGAACAGACCCAGCTTACTCAGCCTTTCCCCTTATGGGAGATGCTCCAGGCCCAACACTACAGGACAAACTTCATTAATTCAGCTTTGGTCATTTGGAACCTATTTTATTTAACAGAGTCAGAACCTTAGTTTTCAGGAAGACTTAACTATGCTTCACACTTGGAGAGTAATAAGAATCTGATCCTAAGGAAATGAGATCACTAGACAAGATGCAATTTTAAATTGCTGTTATTTTAAGATTCTTTTATACCTTAGGAGTTTTTTTAAGCCTTTGCAGCAATGCTCTCCTTGGCCCTCTGAGTGAATGTGGCAATACTTAAAGTACTTTTCAAGTCATAGTCCTAACGTGGATGTCATCACAGAACAATAAGATCTCTGTGTAGCTTATTTTCCATCCATAATGCAGCAGTGCTTTTTTTCCCCCCATGTTTTACCTCAGCTGGTGTAGTTTAAACATCTTGACGTTTTAAAAGTTTGGTCATGATTCTTCTCTAATAGCTAGTAATTGGTTCTCTAATTGCTGGTAAAAGAGATGGCATGTTCTGTTTTGACTGGGGAAGTGATGCAGGGTAGAAATTCTCTTGACATGCTTTTTGAAGCTCCTTGCCATGTTACTTTTCAAGAACAGACTTTAAAAATGCTTCCAGGAGCTCTGCGGCCCAGTAGAGTGAAAAGCGTATATGCTTGAGCGCTCAGAAGAATTAGCATTTGCTCTATCCTGCCTCATGCCTGCTGCATACTGTTTTTCAGATGCTGAGAATTGCAAGGTGTTCCTCCACCCTTTTGGAGAAGGCGGTTTGGTGCACATTGTTTCATAGCAGCAGAGTGGGTTCTCACATGGACTCCAAAGGTGGAAAACTATAATTTATTTTAGTGTCAGAATAAGAATTCACAGAATTCACATGAGTATAATCATGTTTTTTCTCACTTCTCAGCTTATCACTATGTCATTGTTCTTAATGAGCACCACCCACGCATACATAGATGCTGTAAAATGCTGGCAAAGAGAAGAAAACCCCATGGGCTGGCTTTTATGGCAGCACATTGCACTTTTCTATCTTATGACTGAAGAGGGCTTTTGGGATGCTGACTCATAAATGTCCAGAATCAGCACTCTGCTTGCTGGGACTGCAGCTGGGATGCTTGGGCACGCTGTGTGTTATGGCAAAGAAGCAGGTAAAGCACAGCCACCTTGTAGATGGAAACTGCTGGAGAAAAAGGGCCAAAGAGATGAAGAGGACTGGAAGAAAATCTGTTAGGCACTCATGTCTGAGAAAGGGCATACAGTGTGCAGCTCTGGGGGAGGAGAGCTTACTTCAGACATAGACAAAATGAAGGAGGTGAGGTCAGGTAAAAAACAGAAGATAGAACTAGACCATGATAGCTGAGGTTACCTTAAGAGAACAGGGTTACAGGTGTGTACACTAAATGAAACAGTACTGGCTTCCACACTACTAGGCTGAGGTTTAGCAGCTACATTTTACAGATGGGAAACGTGAGATGCTCGTGACCCAGTATCTATCCTGTTTCTGAATGATCCCAAGATGTTTTGGATAGGAAGCATCTCCACCTTCAACTCGTTAGGGGTGCCTAGCAAATGGGCTTTTGATGTACAGTTGGGTATTACAGCAGTGTGTGACTTTATCTGGTTTGTCCGAAGAGAGTCAATGAGAGGGGAGCTGGGAGGGGTATGCATGCAAGTGCTCAGCCTAGACCAGTTGCTGGCTCGTGTTGCCTACCCTAGAAATGATCTCTCTAGACCACAAATATTACTGTGGAGCCATTTTGTTTACGTTGAGCTCAGTTACTGCCAGATTACATCACTTTTGTTTTAGTAAAATAACTTCTGCCAGCAGAAGAATCAGAAACAAAGACATTAGAAATTCACTACACTTAGTGTTGTGGTGCTCAGATTTTTGCTGCTGGCAAAAAGGACATTCCAGGCAAAGCAATAAAACTTCCTCATACCCTTAGCAATGCTACAAATAAAAAGTTGAGGTTGGAGTTGCACAACCTTTGCTGAGGTGAGAAAGAAGCGCTTGACCTGCCAGCCATATTTGCTCTGATGCTAAAAATAAGCCAAAAATGGCCCAATGCTTCAAAGTAATAATAATAATAATCTGCCTACTGGATTTTTATTTTAAATAATGCAGAGATTGAAAATGTATAAAACATTATTTTCTCATTAAACTAAGTGACTAATTCCTGTGTTCATATTATAATCAACATTCCTAGTATTTGTCATAGGAAAAGATGAAATGCATTTTGAAGCAGACAAGATTCGAATTGATGCAGTACTGAACAGAAGTGAATTTCATTGTCCTCTGCTGAGAGAAGCCCAGGCCCTCCCTCAACACTTACTGCTTGTGAAATGCATGAATTTTCAAGCATTGAAGGAAAGATTCTCCAACAAACTGCAATCTGGATTCCTGCTGTGTTTTGGAGACACGACCATTACCTAAGGAAACTGATGTAATGTCCCAGCAAAGGAAGAATAGGCTCATGTCTCTTTTTGCCTTTCCTCACACCCTCAATTCCAAGTCAGCTGTTTTGTACAGGGTTTAAATTAGGGTAGAACTTGACTTTCATTCACTCATATTTAAACCTTCTGCCTCAGAAGTTATTCTTGGAGAAGAAGCATGACTATCTGTCAAATACATTTCCACTGTAACTCCACTGAAGACAATGAAATTATACCAGGAGTTAACTTGGTTTATAAACCGAGATTGTCAACCACATAATTAATCAGTTTCTTTGGGACTTGTGTGGCTGAGATCCTTACCCAGCTTTAAAAATCTCAGTCCATATCTTTCTGAAACATTTATATGTATACACAGCATTGAGTTTTGGTTTAGATCTTTGTTTGGATTTAGTAACATGAATGGCTCTGGTAACATTTACAGTCTGCTTGAATACATATCTTCATGATTTTGTTACTGTTCCAGCTAATACAGACTGAGCTTTTGGGGCAGGAAGAATGGAAGCTGGATTTTATTTGAAAAATGCCTCCTTCTCCCCAAAAGAGACAAGAGTTCAAAGTTGTTCTAAGAAAAGTAACAGCTCTCTACAGTTAAATAACTGTACAATGACTCCTTTATGCCATGAGAATTTTGAGCTATAAAAATTATCTGAAAGAAGTCCCATCATTTAACATATCAACAAGTCCATTCCTGGTGCTGTGATGACGTGTCATCAGTAAATCATATTTGGCTGGAGAAAGCGGAGTGGTTGGAACTAGCTGTTACAATGATCAAAAGGCACTTTCACGGGACAATTATTTCATTTTTAAAAAATGTGTATTTTTGTTAGGGCAAATGGGATATGAACTCTCTCCTGGAGGCCCCTCCTGATTCTGAGTTTCAGTGGGCTTGGAGGGCAGCAATGCAGCACGCTGGCGTGGGAGCTCTGTGACCAGCTTTGGGAGGTAATGGTTTGTTTTCAAACCTCTAACATGAGACTTCTAATTTCCTTCTGAATGTGCAGGTCTTCCAGGGAGGGGGAAAAATGTGAACTTGTGGTGTGGCACTGCCTTCTGATCCTGGCTGCATCATGAGTGTAGACATGCAGTCGTGGCTTCTGGCTCTGTGCTTGCGGGCTTGGATTTGACTTAGTTTTGACAATGTCTCAATTAATTTAGCAAGGCTGGGTGAGTGGTGAGCTGGACATCAGCAAGATTTCTCTGCATTCCCTACTCTCCTAGCTTGTTCACTGTGATCGCTGCTGACATTGAGACCTAATGTGCTTGCATTAAACTACAAAGAAAATTTAATGGATCAAAATTAGATCAATAGGGGACAAGGAAGGGAAAACTGTTCCAAGTATAAAAATCATAGAATCATAATGAATGGAAAAGGCCACTAAGATCATCTAGTCCAACTGTCTGTTGGTCACTTGTTGACTACCTCACTGTCTCATACTCTGCACATGTTATGGCTGTTTTAATCCATGTCTTAAGCATTAAGCTCTTCAGAAAAAATTACTGTGTGCTTGTATATTTTTTTGTGTGACAGTATAGCGAGGTCCACTGACTAAGTTTAAGTACAGAACAAAGCTTGTATTATTTGTAACAGTAAATACAAACTAGGATTGAACACGTGTGAAAAAAAAAGGTGTCACTCTTTCATTTCAAGAGGTTATTTCGCTTAGTGTTATCTAAGGGAATTTCCTCAGTCAAAATCATATAGGCTTTGGTGCTGTGGAGACTAAACTGAACAATCCCTGTTTTAAATGCTAATTCAGCAGGTTGTTCGCTTAGAAGTCAATAACTGGCCTTCTTTTGGCAAGTTGTTTGGAAGGACAGTGCTATTTTCCCACTCATATTCCATTATCAGCTATGTCTTTTAGCTGTCTTCCGAAGGATATTTGTCCTTTGAATCTGACCAAATAACAAAGTAATCGATGTTTCATTTTAAAATCTCTGTCACTTTTCAGTTTATACTGTAAAGTCTTGGGTAGTGTTTATTTTGTCAGTGGCAATTTCAATTTCTCTCAGATGTAACTGCATTTCATTGTTACGGAAAGTACCTGCTTTTAGGAACTTATGAGTGGGAAGCATCTGGAAAAAAGTAACTTGTTTCAAGGAGCTCATCTGAAACTCCATCAGTCTGTAAGTACTGTTTATTTAATAATCTTCTCACCGCTGTCTGAATAGAGGACTTGAAGGAAGCACTGTATCAGATTTTACAAGCACTTCTTATTTGCAGGGAATGAAGCAAGGAAAAAGTAAGTTGTGCTTTTATCAGAGCATGCACAGTGGTTTACTTTTGCCTGCGCTGACAATGAATGTAGAGGTCATTGACATCCGTGTAATGAAACCCACGCTCACAAGTGCTCACCAAACAGAAAAGTGAGTGGTCCATTTCCTGGCTTGTACAAGAGTAACTGCTGTACCTGTGACCACACTTATCTCCAGGATGACTGCTTACACAGTGCTCCACTTCCCTTGCTTCATCTCTCTTGGTCAGACCGTGTGGGCTGTACAAACTTCCAGGTATCTACTGGCTCCATACACTCAGGCACAGGCTCTTAAGGGTTCTCTAGTTCTTGTGCATTTCTAGCTGTGCCCAATCCTGTTCTTGTAGGCTGGCATCTTGAACATCTCCTATATCTGATGTTGTGGAGCAGTTGCCATCTCCCTTCATGGATGGAGATAGAGTCCTGAGATTTAGTCCTCAGGTGAGAGGCAAAATTTGCCACTGCTGACATACTGAGCAGAAAGCAATCTCAGCACTGACATGCTAGCAAAGAGAAAGCCTTCCTTATTCAGTACTGAATATGGAAAATACAAGAGTTGTTCATCAAAATGCTCATTATTAACCATGACCAAATATTAACATCAGGCAATGGTTTTTGCCTTGTTCCTGATGTGGTAATTTCATGACAGAAAGAACTCCATATATTCTTCTGAAATAGCCTACCACGATTTTTGCAAAAGATGCAGCACGATGGTCATTCATCCCATCACCACTTATGCAGGACACTTTCATACTGAGGTACTGCCCACTGGCTTTTACACTGGAAGTATTTTCTTTCCAACAGTTACCGCATGTGGCACATAAGCAGGAGGCTTAATTTATCTTGTTATCCCATTCCATAATAAACTGTTCCAGCATAGCTTGTTTATTTTACAGGACTCCCCTCATATAAAAGACAAATGGTGAGACCGGCCTGTCTAATGGTTTTGATCATTTAAGAAACACAGTGTGCAATATCCATACCTCTATCATTTCTCCTCTCTTGACTTTATTGTATAGCTTGTTATGTCGCTGCTTCGTGAAGACTAAACTTTCTAGTGTGCTATTACTAACACATATGGCTTTCCAAAACACAGTTAATGATAACACCTCCAGATGTTTGTGTGTGCAAGATGGAATGTATTTGTGATTGGGCTGTAAAGCAAGTCCTACAAGGGAAATCACACAAATAACCACGACTTTCCTAGGAAACTGACACGGGTAAGCTCTGAATTTGTGTGCTCTTTTGAAAGACACTGGACAAAGAAGAACAGGATTAGGTTTTCCATACTAGAGTGGCAAGACAGCAAGGTTTGCAGGGGCTTCTGTTCTTTTCCCCTTAAATTTCTCCCAGTGCTGACTTCAGAAAACATCTCATTCTGTTCTTTGGTCATGTTTCGCCTGTCATCTTTACAAGGGAAAAAAAGAAAGGAAAGAAATAAGAGGGAATTTTTTAATACTGTAGATGGCAGAATGGACTTCTGGTTATTGTCAAAACGTTTTTGTATGAATGAATTTTTAATGGAAACTGCACTGTGAGTAGAAAGGCCATTTTTTATTTGTGAAGGAAGAGAGTACTGCAGATTTCACTTTCAAAGGGAATGCCTGAACACCTCTCCTTATTTTTTTATTGTTCCTGGAAAACCTATAATTAAGGAAATGCAGATTTTTTTAAAAAAAGCAAAAACAGATTTAACTATATTATTATCTACGTAGTTTTTATGAAAATAAAGAAGAGGCATCACTTTCAGAGTGAGCTGTGTATCTGTAACCTTCAGGATAGCATGAAGTACCTTCATGGAAGCAGCACGCTGTTTCTTTGTCTGTACATATCAGTACAAGCAGAATCTAGAAACGAAACAAACTGCACGTTTTCTCCTTTGCCCCAGAAACACAGTGATGTAAAGGGACACAGAGCTCGCTACGTCATTTTGTTAGATGTCACTGTCTCCTTCTGTGTGGCCACAGTATGAGCAGAATATCTATCATCCTTCTCTTGAGTCTGACCATATAAATTCTCCTGTCGCACGTTAACTGTGTGCGTGGTTTATCAGATGTGACTGCAACTCATGCCTTCAAAGATCATCTGTCCTGTGCAATTTCCAGCTTTGTCTGACAAAGGAGCTTAGGCAAACACACGAACACTACAGGTTTGTCAGGGCTGGTCAGTATGATCAGTAGCAACAGATATATGCCTGTAAGGTGCCTGTCTCACAGGGGTATGCACATTTAGGGCAAGCAAATACACTGAAAACTGACTCACGTACCTTCTTTTTATTTTTATTTTTAATAAGGATAATGATATAAGCATTGATAAATGTTACACCTTCTTATCATGGTTCACAGTATTATTTTTCTGTGAACCCACTGTTTTCAAACCGTTCAAGTAGTTGGCTTTGCATTGCAGCTCCCTGGCTACCTAGTGTTTTAAAGGCAGGAGATACAGAATTGCTTTCTTTCTGTTGAGCTTGTTGCCAAGTACCTGAACCAGACACACAGGGAAGTTCACAGAATAAAGAAAGGAGAGGCATGTGAGAGCAGAGACATCAGAGAGCGACAATAAACGATGGCGGTTTTCAGGCTTCTGTAACTAGTTACTGTCACCATAGCGTATAATATTCAAAATGCTTCAGGCATCTCACTGAAAGTGGTGGCAAATGTCTTAATGGCTGCTCTCACATTTTGTGTTCAGCTTTTTTTTCCCCCGTCCTTTTCTCTGCATTGTTAAGACATCTGCTCCTGTTACTTACTCACCACCTGGAATCTTGCAGTTCTGTTTGTGCCAGCATTTTTTATGGTAAACAACTTCTCCATTACATGTGGGAGATTAAGAGGCACAGCAGCAGGAGCAGAGAATCTCTAGGAGGAAAGGTATCATTTCCACAGCAGGGTTCACAATACCAGAGAACAGAAACGGTAAGTGATAGGCTGTGTTTAACAGTTACAATAAAACATAATTTAAATACTATGGACCATATGTTTCTTTGTCACAGTACAAAGAAGAATGTTCCACAGTGGAGAAATGATGAGCTGAGGAGAAAAACTCAGACTAAAGCTTTTCTAACATGCTGTAGATAGAGAATCCCAAGAGAGATGGGACTGAAAGGCACCAAGTGGTATCTAATAGCATCACTGGCAACATGCCGAGCAGTCCAGCCAATATACTACAGCGTGGTGTGCTTGGTTCCCAGTACTAATAACAGCATTAATGACTTTAAACTAATCCATAGTTTTGATAAATAACTCTAATCTCCTATCTGTGTCTGCAACTGCGATTTTATAAGCACTCATTTGGTGCCTACAATAATGTTGGTGCTATTATTAGCCTTCTGCTTGGAATTCGGACACGCGATCGTGGCAACTGTTCAGATTAAACTTCAAACTCCCAAATTTAAATGGTAAATTTCTGCTTTCATTTTCAATACTTCAGGGCATTCAGCTAATAAACATCATGTGACTTCAAACAAAATAAAAAACACAGTAGCAGATAGCAGATGCTGTGAAAGCCCTGACTTATCTCAAGCCTCAGCCTTGAAGGTTTAACATAACTTAGTTTATGGTGGTCATCACGGCTGCCAGGAGACCTGGCCCTGCCCCTCCACAGTGCAACAGATACAGGGAGTGTTCTGGTCTCAGCTACCTAATTAGCCATGCTTAGTTAAAATTATGTATTAAGAGGAAGTTCTGGTACATTTACCTCGCTATAAACAATAAGTTAGTTCCCCCAAAAGCTGTGGTTCTATGTGTATGAGATCCTTTTGCACATTTTTGATCTGTAGAAATTACACAGATGCAAAGATAACAAGCTGTATACTCAGGGCTCTTCCAGTCATTATCTCATGCAGTGGTTTACCCAGTTTAAAGTGACCTTAGCAATGGGATTGTCTTCATTCCTTTTACATGAGGCTGAAAACACCAAGTTCCTGTTTGTTCTAAGGGGATGTTAAAGATCCCATAGCAGTTTTGCAAGAGTGTTATGTCATCTTTTCCTGCTAGCATCTTATCCTCAGTCCTGAGGGTCGAAAGGTATGTGTCATCCCGTGGATTGCAGTGTCAGATGCTCAGAGACCCTTCAGGACTAAGGAAGTCTTATTGACTTCTATTATTTTCTCAGGCTAATCTGATAAACTGCTCATTGCTGAGTTTTTCTTTTAATGCTTTTCTTAAGAACGCTTTCTCAGTTTCACCCCATTGTCATTTTAGAGTGAGCAGAGCGAATATAAATGATCCCACTTTCTCCGCCAGCAGTTGAATAAAACAATTTAAGTTCATTTTTCCTGTTACTACCCTATAGAGTGCTGTAACCTGACTGCAGCAATCTGCATTTGCTTAGCTCTTGGTGATGACATCATACAAATCATGAGGAAACACAGCCCTGGGAATCTACAATTTGACAAGCAAGAAAATCTCCATTTGCACGTAACGAAGGCTGATATGGAACCTTTGGAGCTGGTCTGAGATGAGGTTTACATTTCTTGCTCCACCATGTTTTTCTTTGGTTTAAAATGGACTAATAGGTGATTACATATTCAAAGCTGTTAATGTGCCTAGCAGGGTAGAGAGGCTGCCAGCAGTCCAATAGTGGTTAGATGGTGCTGGTCGCTAACGGATGCCATTGCATGCTGTTGTCCTGTGTATCCATCCCCAGTGAGTCTCTTGTCACTCTGCAATCCATAGCTACCCACCTAATTCCTGTGGGGATGAGCACCGTGTGGAATCAGTTCAATCACTTTCATTAAAAAGATGCTCTTTCCCCAAGAAGTGTTTGCCTTAGCCCTGATCGTTCCAGTCATCCTGGAAAAGACACAGTGACTCCTGAGCCAACGTGGCCGAACTGAGAGCAGAAGGTGATGTTGAGGAAAAAGAGGGAAATGCTTGGACTGGCTGCGCTGCTGGAGAAAACACACCCTGCACCTGGTGATTTCACTTGTGTTAGGGCATTTCTTGAAACTCCTTTTAATACATCTGCTTTCAGCACCTGAGCAGCTTCAGAGACATTTGGTCTTAAGTTTTTCTGCACATTCCTCAGTTTCAGTGGGAACCTGGATGGAACAGGGTTGCTGTGAGGATAAATGGATTTTCACTGCAGATAGGCTGACACTGACAAACCAAAAGGGTTTAGGAAATATAAATACTGCTTTTCACCTGGATGCTGAAACAATGCTTGCAGGGATGGAACTTCAAGGAAAGCATTCATTTTATTTTGTTTCTTTGCTAGAAGATGCATTTTCCATGAACTGTTTGCAGGCAGCAAAAATATTCTATAACCCCTGGTTCCCTACTGCTTCAAGGGTGCATATTTAGTTAGCATTTTTTATTGTCCTCATTTTCCTTGACATATCACTGAATAATAGAACCAGTAAGGTTGGAAAAGACCACTAAGATCATCAAGTCTAACTATCAACCCACCACCACATCTACTAAACCACCTCCCCGGGCAGGCTGTTCCAATGCCTCACCACTCTTTCCAAGAAGAAATTTTTCCTAATAGCCAACCTGAACCTCTCCTGACACAACTTCAGCCCCTCTCGTCCTATCACTGTCACCTGGGAGAAGAGACCAGCCCCCAGCTATGCAAAAGCTCCTTTCAGGTAATTATGGAAGTGATAAGGTCTCCACTGAGCCTCCTCTAGATTGAACTATCCCAGTTTCCTCAGCCACCTCCCATTAAGACCTGTGCTCCAGAACCCTCACAGATTCACTGCCCTTCTCTGGACACAGTCCTGGGACTCAATGCCTTTCTTGTTGTAAGGGGCCCGTAATCCTCCCCAGAAGCTAAAGATGAGGCTTGTCGTCTGACCAACAAATCTGCTATAGGGGGTGGATGAACTCTGCAACTCCAACAGACTCAGTCAGAACTGAGCTTTTTACTCACTTTCCTTGTGGGAGCAAGGGCTGTTTTTCAAGTAGTCGAATCTCCTCTTTATTGTTATGTTTTCACACAGAAGAAAATATATGGTCTTTCAGCTCCAAGGTGTGCCCCGCGGGTTCACTGTTAGATGGTTGAGCACTTGGGAGGGCTGTGTCTCCTCCTACCAATCCACCTGGAGCTGAATGACCAAGCCCCAGTGACATGGAGCTTTCAGGGGGCAGTAACACCCACAGTGATCCTGTTCCTACTGCACAATAGCTTCTGCTCCAGGTGGGCCTACCTGCTCTAGCTGCTCTACCTGTTGTCCCAGAGAAGGTACAGGTAAGGTAGCAACTGCTGCTCTCCATGCTGCTACAAGCTCCTAGCTGGATGAGGAATGTTATTGTTCCTCCTCATTCTCTCAGTTCCTCGTTCACTCATTTTTCAGGGTTTAGTCCAAAGAAAGCACCATAAGCAGCAAGAAGAGGTAAATAATTCACTGCTCTAAATGAATGAGCACAGTCTGGTTAGAAGAAGTTATGCACTCATTTTAATAGGGCAAAGAACAACTTTTAAAGGCATGTCACGCATTGATACAGGAGATAAGAAGGCTGCGACTGTGTTTAGGAAAGCAGAGAAGCAGTGGTAATCATTGTAACTTATTGTCAGATAAGCCACTTTTGCAGAAAGCGTTGGCTGGAAAAGAGAAAAACATTCTTGGAAAGAAGCTGATAAAGAAAGGGCAGAAAACTCACATGCCACAGAATTTATTCCTAGAGGATCAGAATAAGGAGGCTGATTTTGATTGGGTTGTTAAATTGTTCAACAGCTGGGAAGTACTCTGCCATTGCTCAACGGAACTATATGTTTCTGCAATGACTTTTGAACAGCATTCTTCCTTCTCTGAATGGAGCCTGAGGCGCAACCCACTGAAGTCATCAGCAGCTTTGCCTCTCTCTTTGTAGGCTGGAGCCTGCGCCCCTGGGGAGCTGTTTAGGTGTGATAAGTAATGTTCTCAAATTGGTACCAGCAGCAGCCTCACCTCTGCAAGAAGGAGAAACCACAAGCACATGCGATGGAAAAAAGGAGACTTAGGCTAAATTCCTGCATCGCAGAGCGGTCTCTTAAAGAGATCTTCTGATCTCTCCAGTATCTTCTGTGTGGGAGTTAATGCAAACATTTCACTAGATACTGATCTTAAGATTGGAGGGCTTGTTTTGCTAGTCAGTGCTCTGAAAAGCTTGTCTGCATGGGAAAATCGTCTCACTTGTGGAATGAAATACAACTACAATTCTTCAACAGCTTTTATGTGGATAGACTTACTCCTGGTCCTTCTTCAGTGAAAGCTGGTTGAACGAAATTGATTTCAAGAATCATTGTGAAAATAACTGTTAGGCCAAATTCTGTCTTGACTAGACAGGGAACTCCTTCAAAACTAGCTGACTACCTTTTTCTCCCTGGTATTTATTCACTCACCTCCTTGGCTTTGGACCTTGCACAGCTGTCTAGATGGACGCAGAGAGAAGCACTTCAGCCATGCATGAGTTATTGCCAGAGAGGTTAGGCAATGACTGTCAAATATGTTAGCAGCAACTCCCTGAGCAGGGAAGTGCAGAGGGTCTCTGGTCTCTTCTCCCTGGGATCCAATAGCAGGATGTGTGGGAACGGCACAAAGCTGTGCCAGGCGAAGTTCAGAGTGGACATTAAGAAAAGTTTATGTACCGTGAGGTTGGTCAAACAGAGGAAGAGGCTTCCTAGAGAGGTGGCTGATGTCCCATGCCTGTTAGTGCTCAATACACATTTGAACAGTGCCCTCAGTAACATGCCCAAACTTTTGGATGGCCCTGAAGAGTTCCTTCCAAAAGAACTATTCTATAATATTACTAAAGTAAGCATGCAGCCTAATAGAAGAGGAAAAGAACATCCCATGGATGTCTGTAAACATACAGCTATTGAAATATGGACAATAACTGCTGGCTTGGATTAGGTTCAGCTGCTGCTTTGTTATGTTCTTGCTCCATCGAACTTGAGCTATCTTCCCATTAGCTGTCAGGAGAGTGCCTAATAAATGGCAGATGGATGTGCCATAAACCACACCAGGCAACTAATGAATGAATTTAAAGGGGTATGGCATGGCTGTGTCCCGAAGAGGTAATGGTGAAAACATTGGTTCAATATGATCATATGCCCGAGGGACGGCTTAGATAGTTCAATTTTTATCTGTCAAGTATAGGAAGTATGTATAGAAAAACTCTTATCATTACAACTATCACACATTGCCCTTATCAGAAGAGTTTTTAATGGAACTTGTTGATGAAAATGTTGCCATTTTAGGCTATTGTCCATCTGATCTCCAACTCCTACCCTCTAGAAGGAAACTTGAAAATTTTGGTTCAAGTTCAAGGTAGGTTTCCCTACCCTTCTGCTTGATCACTCTCTTTTCCTGCCCTTCTCAAAAGAAAAATATTTTTTTTTTCAGTAAAAAGACTGCAAGAGACAAATGTGACAACTTCTCAGCTAGCTATGTTTTGAACTAGTTCTGAGAAATAATTCCTCAGATGCAAATAGTCATAATACTAGGCTAATTCTTAGGATTACCACTGTGAACATAATACATTTTCATGGGTCTTGTCTTCTTCTCTTCAGCTTGCAAAATAAAAAATAATGACGTAAGATACCTATTTTGAATCTGAGCAGATCATAAATCTATCAACTGAGGGATTAGCATCTGGTATGACAGTATTGCTTGCCATTACTGGCAATTTTATGTAAATTATGTAGCAGTGTGCTTACATTCTTTTTACAAACACTTGCCAATCAAACAACTAAAACAAATCACTCTCCCTCTTTCAAATGTTTGATTTGAAGACCTTCACAGAAAAAAAACCCTCACCTTCCTTGTTCTGTAGAACAAGAAAACTCAGTCTGGTTTTATGCAGCTGATGAGAACATCAGAAAGCCAAGTATCCAGAAGGAGGTTAATGAGTAACTGATCCCTTCATAGGCTTGGTGCATGGCTGCACAGCTGATGGCCCATGGGTCTTTTCCACTAGGTCCTGGCAAAATGTTTTTTCCACTATTATATAAGACCATAAAGTGCATTTGTCTCCAAAAGACCAATCTGAGCGATTTCCTATAATAACATTTGGTCTCTGGTTGTCAAAATTTTGGATGACCCCAACTTAAAAGATTGGGAAATCTTTCAAATGCCTTTTAGAGATTTCCCAGTCACTTCAGTGAGATGAGACTTTTTTTTTTCTTCTTTTTTTAAAGGCCCAGATCCAACAGCAGTCTTTGTAGAAGTTCAAATTTACCATAATTGTAAGTTTATTTAAGCTCTTAAAATAATAGTGATGTGCATCTGAATTTGATTTTCCAGAAGCACCATTTCATGGCATTTATCTGCAGCTTTAGAGATATGTAAAAAAATTTTGGTCCTTGGTCTCTGTTTTTAACTTATACTTTCTGTCATTTTCATTTATCCCAAGAAGAGTTACAATCCCTACTAGCTTTCTAAGTATTAACACATCTCTGCCAGTTTAGAATTTGCTGTATGGGTTATTTCAGCAATATATACAATCACTCTTATAGTTTCTACTTTAATGTAATTGGAAGTTTTCTGCATTAATACGGAACCCAGTAAACAGTACTACAGCATATAAGACAGCAAAGTTGAGGTGAAAAACCATGGATGTAAATCAGGAGCAAGTCTAAAACTGTTAGGTTGCTTTGTTGCTCAGAGGCAGTCCCACTAACAATGGTTCTCTGCAAGTCAGAGTATTTTTTTTTAGGTGGGTAATTCTACCGACAGTACTGAAATAGTAGTTAATTCTAAGGGTCAGCAGAGAAATCATTAAGGATCTTCAAATGATTTTGGATTAGGTTCTTAGGTCTAAACAAAGCAATATCCAAGCTCTTGCACTCAGCTTGATCAGCAGAAATGAAATGTTTGGCTGCTCTCTTGCACAATCAGCTAGAAGAGAAACTGGACACTTAGGCTAAGATCTAAACAGTGTTAGGGACATCTAAAACAGCTGGCTTTACCCTTCCAGGACTAATTTCTCCAAGGTCTCCTTCTAGCTGACACAGGAGAGTTTCCTCCATGACCCAATACAAAAATCCACAATTATGCTCTGTTCTAGTCTTGCTTTTACCTACCAGTTTCGATAAAGCGAGTTTGTATGGGGGACTCTGGAGCAGCGATGGCAGCAGCAGATCCCACATCACTGGACACCTTCCCCTACTTTTGCCAGCTGGGTGCCAGCAAATCAACATAAAATGGCTAAGCTCCATAATCAGATGAGGCCCTGTGTTTCTAGCATGCTTTGCATGGTATCTCTGCTTTGCACTCAATCATAACAGCCTGCTGAGCAGACCTGCTGTAGTTTAATTAAAGCGTCTGGGTCCACCTCCTGTTCCTCTTTAATAATATTAGTCAGAAGTGAGCTGTCTGGTGCCTGCATCTTCCCCGTTAGCATGAGCTGCTGATGCAGAGCTGGCCAGATTGGTTAATTGCACCCCTGACTTTTAAAGGTCAAGTTTTATGGAGTCTAATAATGCTCCAAAGTTTTCCAAAACAAGGTAGATTGGAAAGAAGAGCCTGGATTCCTCTGCTGTGATGCTGCCTGTTGAGGCATGGGACAGCTCAACATCTGCAGCTCCCCAGCAGGGCAGCTGGGAGAATGGGAGCCCCCAAGGGCAGCTGCAGCTCTGAGCAGCTGGCACAGTGCAGGGTGTGTGCTCACTGCTGGTGGTATGCACTAAAGGAAAGAGGACAGAGCACTGGAAAAGGTTATCTGAAAGAAGGCTGTAAAACAAGTTGCTACTCAGCTGATTTGCCTTCATGTAAAGGGATTGCATCATATCCTAGAAATTCTTCATCTTTAGCTTATCCTGATAAGATAGCTGAATGGTTGCTCAAACAGTATCAGCTGGAGCAGAAAAACTGAGAAACTTGAAAAGCATCTT
Organism: Bambusicola thoracicus; assembly: GCA_002909625.1. NCBI lineage: Eukaryota > Metazoa > Chordata > Aves > Galliformes > Phasianidae > Bambusicola > Bambusicola thoracicus. The sequence continues at coordinate 42,920 of PPHD01001233.1, forward strand.
GAGAAGAGTATGATGTCAGTAGAGGTTGCACTAACTCAGTTTCATGCCTGATCTACCTGTCCCTGCCAGGCAGGGAGTGATCTGGTGAAAAGAAACTCTAGCTAGGATCTACAATTTGCATGGTTTATTCAAAGCTAGTAGCTACTGTATCTGAAAAGCAAATTATCACCTGTTTAAACCTCCTTTGTAGGAGAACAACCAACAGTCCTAATTATGAGCGCCTCTCTCCTGGCAGAGAGGAGGGATCTGAGGGGAGCTGCTGCCCTTCCCCTCTCTGCAGGATACCTGGAGGCTGGAAACACCCGGGAAGGAAAGGGCGATCCTCAGCTAGGGTGCTCCTTATTTCCCCCCATACAGTTCCTTTATCTCCTCATGCAAGCACCTGAAAAGTGTCAATGCTTAAGTCCTAGAAATTCCAAGTCCACCCACTGTTCCTGCCTTGAGCCAGGCTGTCTTCACCATACCAGCCATAGAACAGGGGAAGTCTGAAGGGGCATCAAAGAAGCTCCTGCTCTGCTTCTTGCAAAGGAAGACGAGTCAGCCTATTTAATAACAGCTGGGGCTTCCTCTTTTCCTCTTGGCAGACTGCCTTGTTTAAAATCTTCCATTTGCCACTCCACGACTGAGTTTACACAAGATGAGTGGGGTAGATATGTATTTTTTGTGTGTGTGTCTTTCTTTGGTTGACAATTTTCTAACGTTGCTTTTCAAGTAAAACACTGCAAAATGCTTGAACAATTCCTCATATTTTTTCCATACTTCATCCTTCACCACTCGTTCTCATTGTTCTTCTAAAAGCTTTTTTTTTTCCTGTGACTTTTTTTATTATTTTATTTATTTATTCATTGCATGTGCTTATTTTCAACTGATCTGCATGCATATGATGTTCAATGGAACGTACAGTTTGGGTAAGGAGATATTTACAAACTGATATTAAAACGCTCTGCTTGTTTGTAAAAAACATTAATTGAATAAACACTAGTTATTAGTTGCATATTTGCTTTCCTTCTACTTGCTTTTCACAAACAACAGGGTGTTTGTTCTATAATTAACAGCATTTAGGATATTCTTTAAAAAGCTCTGTATTTTTCTAGAGATGACAAACCAATGTTTCTGCAGTAATGAGACTTAGAAAGTAGTTTATGTTTTCACAGTATTGCTGCCTTCCTGATTATTAATCTCCTTTCAAATTTATTCACTTATTAGCTAGGTAGTACTCATGCACTGAGTCATTGCCCTTTTTTGCTGCTTATTCTACAGCTCTATCTACTATTCTTGTTTTGTCAGATAGCACGACCTAACAATAATAAAAGGAAGCGTAGCATTGGTGTATTCATGTTTCAAGTACTGAAACAGCTTTTGTACTCTTACACCAGTATGAACTTCCATGCACCAAACTCAAGCCACGTACTGCCAGTTGTTACAACCATACCATGTTACAACTTATATCCAATATCCAACTCAGGTTGGATATCAGAAAATATTTCTTCTCTGAAAGAGCGGTTGTATAATGGAACAGCTGCCCAGGGAGGTAGTGGGGTCACCATCCCTGGAGGTGCTCCAGAACCGTGTGGATGTGGCACTGAGGGATGTGGTCAGTGGGCATGGTGGGGATGGGCTGGCAGCTGGACTGGATGATCCTAGTGGTCTTTTCCAACCTTAATGATATTATGATTCTGTTAACTTGTGCCTAGTTTGTAATTCAGTGTGGCTTCCAGATCTCTTTTAGTGTTACAGTGTCCATGTTACCTTCCTTCAGCTATCACCTTGATTTTATGCAAGCAAGATTCTGATTTCTTAGTTCCTGTGTATGTATCTAACATCCATCACAACACTTTAGTCTGTCCTGCTAATTTATCATGGTTAAATAAATGGTTATGTTTCCTGTTTTCAAATCACTGTTTCACAATTTTGCATTTGTACACAGCTTCTACTCATGTTATGTTTTCAGCTATACAAGCAAGTCAATATATAAATACTTGACATTTGGTCTTACACAACTCTGTTTTCACCTCCAGTTTACAGGGGACATCCTCACTAGAAGAACACGTTACATCATTTTATGATAAACAGAGGTATACAGATACAGTGTAACTCGCTGGAAGCCACCCTGCAGCTTTGACATGGAAAGAAATCTCCAGTTCTGGATTCCATCAAGTAATGCTATTTGTGATGCTTTCTGTATAGGCTGAAGTTATTCAGTAAAACCTTCATTGCCTATATTTTTTTTTCATAAGACTTAAAGAACACTGCATTCAAGAAGTATAACACTATGATGAAAACCTGCATTCAGACTTGCATTGAATACCATCATCTCTTTTTTCATCCAAATTAATGTATATCTATTTCAGCAACTGGCTGTTTCCTTGTAAACAGAAATTGCTCAGCACTTCTTTTGAGTTTGAAACTCTTAACTTACTTTTTCCATTAGATCTTCACGTGCTTCTGTTCCTGTTTATTTTGAATGGGACCAGAAGAATCTTGGAATGGCCTGGGTTGAAAAGGACCTCAATGATCATCGAGTCTCAACCCCCCTGCTATGT
>PPHD01001234.1:8363-27421 GCA_002909625.1 Bambusicola thoracicus
GGGAGGGGTCCTTTGTAAAGTATAACTTTCAGCATGCCTGGCTGTACCTTCAAGCAGATTTATCAAACAAGTTGCCTTAGCCTACTATTTACTCAGCTTCTGCATTTATTTTCCTGCAGACTGAGAACTCCTGCTCCAATGCAGAACGTGTCTTAGGGGCGTGTTCAGCATTGCACCCTCAATAGATTAAAAATGGTATAATGGTTGGATTAGTTGGATTTTAGAGATCAGAATACTTGAGTTCAAATCTTAATGCAGATTTCCTCTCTGACCTTGAATAAATCACGCATAATCTCAGGCTCCATTTCCTTGCCTGCAAGATGGAGGTGACTAGTGCTTTCCGCTTGACAGGCTAGAACTGTAAAGATTGTGAGGTATTTCTGTAATGAAACCCATGAGTATATATATACTCACACCTATTCACAGCCTAATGAACAGGGAGATGTAGATGGACTCTGCTCTCTCTATCAGCTGTGCAAATATAGGCTTAGAAGCAACATAATAGATTTGTCTTTGTAAACACCCTTCCAAGTATCTTGGAATATATTCACTCTCTTTTACACTGTGACAGGTAAAGATAAAATCTTAGTGCTCCTTGCGCAGACAAGGCAAGTTTTCATATATTTTATGAAAGAAGCATTTGTCAAATCTGGCCTAGAAATTGAATTATTAAGCAAATGCATGACAAGTAAGGGGGAGAGGTCCAGCAAATGAGCCTTGAGGAGCTAAAGTTCACATTTGGTAATATAAGGTAAATGCTTGAGTGGTTTCATTTTATCCTACTTCTACAAACAGGGATTTATTGTTTTTTCCTTGCTTCTCCTTGTCAACGACAAGAGTTGAAAGATTAAAATTTATCTTAAGAGCCTCGATTCAGTAGACTTCAAGGCAATGGGAGACCACTAAATTCTTTTCAATCAAACGTGGGTTTTTTTTATTCTACTATTATTCAGTATTACAAGCTCAGAAATTGTGTGGGGGGAGTGGGGGAAAACAGTCCTAAAATGAAAATTAATAATTTAAAGGAAAAAAAAAAGTTTTCTAGTATTTGAAAGGATTTCCTTTTCTGCTTTGGATTTTTTATTAACATGGTCAAATTTCATAATCCATACTGTCTTGACAGCATGTTCTTCAGGTTCTCAGAAGTTGCTGTAGTTTACCAACACCATTTTTTATCAGTACCTCCCAGCTTCACAAAATGCACTTGGCTGAGTACAGGATGACATGGGCACTAGCTGTAAAATACCGATTTTTCTCTCATCTCAGAGCAACTTGGCTCTATAATCTGACATGCTGGATGTTCCCTAGCCCTATGATGGGAAAAATTTTGGGGGTGCTGCAAATCTTCTGTTTATTGAACTTAGAGATTTATAAGACTACATTTTCTTCCTTTACCATTTTTATAACAGCTTATAAAGTTAAAAAGACAGGAAAAACATCAATGGTCTCCATTGTTCCACAGATGCATTAGCATTCAGTACAGTTCATCATCTCCCAAAATGTTCAAGTAACATGTTAGATGTTTCTCAAAAGGGAATACATTATTTTATTCTATCGTTTTCATGTGTTGCTAGATATGCAGTGAGAAGTGCTTTCTGAACTACTGAATTGAATCACAAAATATTTCACTGCTCTTCTCAAAATATGATTAAAATGACATGGAATTACTTTTCCAGGTTGATCCTTACAATGAATTATGGTCTTTTTTAATTGACTTGGATTTCAGCTGCCTTATAATATACACAAGAGATTGTTATCAAGACTGTGAGGGAAGTATTTGTATTTTTGACAGTCAGTGGTGTTAGAAGCTTTTGTTAGTCATAAGAGCAATTTTATCAGTTGACATCAAAAGCCAAAATCTTTTTGCCTTATTTGCATGAGCAGTCCATTTTTGAAGCTAGCATGAATATTGTTATGAAAATGCAAGCACAGTCTTGCCTCCAGGTCAAGCAAGTGAAAAAATAATACCTCAATAGACATAATATATACAAAATGTCCTACTTCAGAAAATTTTCTATGTAGAAATGTTAATCTTCCACACCATTACTGCAGCAATTATCCTACAGTATGACCGGCAGAAAAAGGCCACAGTGGAGGTCACCAATTTTGAGTCAGACGTAGTCAGCATCCGTAGCTGTCCCAAAAACCAGTCCAAGGTAGGTTCAGTCTCAACAGACAAGATAATCTACAGTGTTTCTTTTTGTCAATTCAAGCATTTCTGTTTGTGTCTATATATTGCTATGTGATTCAATCTTATTCTATATATATATGTCCCCATACATAGATTTCATATTGAAGCATGTTAAATTCGTGGAGAAAAAATTCATGGTGCTTCTTCTTGTTTAGAATTTGCAAAAATTTCACCATGTTACCCACAAATATGCCATAAAATCCTGTTGTCAATTAAGATGATAAAAAAATTGTATTTATTTCAGGAGAAGAAGAACTAGTTTACTAGTCCTGAAAATTACTGGATGTCTTTCTAGCTTCAAGTTTCTGTTCTCAATTCTACTAAGCCTAATTTATATGATCTTATTATTTTAAGAAAATCCGTAATATCAAACTGATGTATAATCTTGTCAATGGTTGGTATCTTTAACTATACTTTATATTACTCTTCGGAGAACATGAGTTTATCTAATTATCTAATACTTCCTAAAATCTGAATCAGTTTTACCCAAGGACAGGCAGGTTTTAGATGCTAGCTTCGTAGTTGCTCTACTTGCTTACACAGGCAGTCTCACCTCACTTGTCATATTGGCATAAGGATTTACCATGCTCTGTGAAAAAACACGTGCTTTTTCTTTCTTAATCTGATTATTGGAAGCCATGCCTGTTGACATTTCATATCATGGAAAGAGATAAGTACACTAAAGACTTGTGTATTTTCAACCTTAAGTTGTTTATGAAAACCACTGCATTTTTAATTTGGATAATTTGGATCAAGTTTCCAATATAGGAAACATCACAATGAAGATCTGGTCGTATTAAAGGGAATATTTTGTTCCATTTTCCAGACATCTGTTCTGACCTGTACAGATATGTGACTGTGAGGAAAAAGATTCATATTTTTAACAAATACAATTTTTCTATACCTTGCAACCAGACAATCACAGGTATTTCTTCCAACATGAGAAAATTCATCTCCTGCTCAATGGATACGCTTAGACTGCTCTGCATTACAGAGTTACTTGCTGGTATGTTTCCAAAGCATTGAAAATTCATCATTTAAATGTGGGGTAGTATATGATTGCTCTTTTAAAAAAAAAAAAAAAATTAATTAGTTTGGTGCTCTTTAAAAAAAAATACTACAACTACCACAAGAAAAGGACGGGAGTGATACTAATGAGTTGTGAGGATATTTTTGGAAGGTTCTCATAGGTACTAGAAACTCAAAATGAAAGGAAATGTAGTCTTCTGAGCTTTTTTGGTTTTTTTCTGCCCCATTTGGGGTTGCTGTCTTCTACAATAATAAGAAAACTTCCCTAGAAATCCATAATTTTTTACAGTAAGAGGTATTTTTCTACTTCTTTTAAAAAGCCAGACTTTTCTACTACCCAGGATAAACTGATGGCTTGGTCTTTTGGGCATGAACCTGGAGCTGTGAATTTTTTCTGATGAGTGCTTTTCTTAAACTGCAGGACTTATATTTTTATTTTGCTTTTTGGCATCTTCACCCATTTACTGTTTTTTCCACATACTTTAGTGCATGAAGTCAGTGGAAAACAAAGAAATGTTGGAAATGTTACCAATGTTGTCAGTCTCTCTTTGGTGAACTATATAAGCATGGCTTTTAAATTTAATGCACTATTTCTGCTGAATGTCACATTGTCTGATTTTCTCCAGGTAAGTCTGCCCAAGTATGGCGGATTTAGACAAATATTCTTCTCATCCGGACCAGGTGGCTGAGAATGATGCAAGCGGCACTGATAGATCTAAAACGCCCGGACATGTTACCTGTGCAAATGAAAGTAATATACAAGTGCAGCTACCTAGTTGCACCTGTTGGAATGAGAACAACCTATGCCAGACTACAAATCAGAAAAGGCAGATCTCACTTTAAGATCTGTGCAAGGTAAACTGATATATGATCTGAGACACATATTGTGCTTTATTATAGTATGTAGTGATCTGTCATAGAGTTGACAAAGGGTTTTGCATTGAATAGGAACCAACTTACAATGACTGACTGTATCCTTTTATCTCTAAATGTTTGATTACCCTTCAAGGGCTCATCTTTGATGTCATTCTCATACATGCACAGCAGACATATTTGACTACCTTGCCTCCAGTAGCAGTCCTGAAGAGGAAAGCAACGAATAGTACACAACTATAAAAGCCAGAGAGGAATTTTATTTGCCTTCCTATTCATTGAAAAATGATTGTGGAACCTTGCCATTTGAAGCATTCCTATACAGTGTTTAATTTTAATGTTTTCAGACTAAATTTAAGTATCTCTACCAAACTAGTACAAGATGCTTCTTTTGGAATAAGTTTCTTCCAGAAAAAAATAAATGCTTAAGACTGCGGGGCACAGAGTGCACATGCACCAAGCAACTTTGCCCGAGAGCAATGCCTGGTATTACTCTCTCTGGGAACATCTAAACTAGATGAATCTACTATCTCAATCTATGATATAACTGATAGCATAGAAGATATGATTTTTCAGTCAAAGTAAATATCTTCAGCTTGTATGGAAAAGGCGATAGATAGAGCTCGTTAAATATATAGCATGTGTACACCTGCAGTGAAGACTTGTGTTCTTGCGTGTTCTTTCACCTTCTTTTTCATGCACATAAATGAAAGTCTGCAGGAGATCATCCAGAAGCTTGTATGACCTTCAGACACGTCTTTAAAGAGATACAGTGGTAAAACAGACTGCAATTATGTCCACAAACAAGTAGGCATAAAAATAAACCATGATGCAAAATAATCATCATAGCCGTAAATAAAGCCGAAAGGGATTCCTAAATACATGTAAAATATATTAAAGTCTATATTTGAGATTTCTGATCTCTTTTTATACATGTCTTCCTTTTTTCTTTTTTAGTCACCAAAATATCACCAGTGTTCTAGAGGTCAGATAGTGACCTCTAGATAGTCTTCATACAGTGAGGGTATCAACCAATTCCTCTGCAATGTTAGACTTGAAGCATCTGGCTTATTGTTATCATTTCCAACTCTCAGATATTTGTAAGTTTAGAAAACCTCACATCTTGAAAGCTGTAGCCAAAAATGCACAAAACTTCTGTGTATGATTTTATATCCCACCTTAGAAATTCACTGAAAACCACTGTGGATTAAGTTATTTGTGCATGTAGACACTGTGTTGTTGGATTCTGACCACAGGTCAGTGCAAATACTGGCTCTTTCTTTGGATTTGGCTTAGGCCCTTAACATTACTTTCCATTTCTAGCAAGAAAGGGCTGGATTGCCTGAAAGTTGTGGAATCTTGCCAATTGCAGGCTAATGAATGTTGCAGCTATGTTCTGTAATTAGGAAACAGAAGATTGAAATTCCATTTTCTAAAAATTCTGCCAAGGTTATTTTCCTATTATAATAACAGAAGGAAGGAATGGGTTGGCAGGCTTTCTTGAAAGTGTATTAACACTGTTTTTGAATCATGTAAATTTGTAATAGGTTTTATGCAATAAAAACTAACCATCAGAAGATGCCAGTATAGGCTGAAACGAAACAAATTGTCATGTTATCAGGAAGGAAAAAGCATAACCTATCTTGGATCTGGCAGTAATTGTAATTTCTATACAGTAACACTTTTTGTGCAACTTCCACAACAAACAAAACTCCTTGAAAAGGAATAAATAGTTATCTTGAACTTACTGATCTGACTGGCCAATTTCACGTTTTGCAGTGTTGCCATGTTGTATCTATTGCCTTGTCAGAAAGCCCTGTGTTCTGCGTGTGACAAAGATAGTATATATTAATAACTTAATTATACCTCTTCCGACCCAAATTATTTTAATTACTGCAATCACAGTAGTGTAGCACCTGCAATTCAAACTAATCAACTGTTCTTGGATTACAAAAATAAGTGTTCATATGAAATATTAAATAGGATGAAACCTTTGGTAGTGGTCTGTCAAGAAGTCAGCTGTGACATGACACTACTGCTCTACTCTGTCCTACTCTACTGCTGGCCTTTTTGCATTTCTTGAAAAAAATGATTTGTAAAGGATCACCATTAAGTAGCACTGTATGATGTTACGTAGAGATTCGAATAGACCATGTACCTTTGTGTGTTAACTGAATATGCTCAATGTAGCTCTAGCCTTGCCAGAAGGACCAATAAGAAAATGAACGTGGAATCAATTTATAAGTTGAATGGCAGTGTATGCTTGAATTTTAGCAATTTTCCAACCTATAATAAATCTGAGAATGAAAATGAAAAGTCATTCTTCACGGGAGAAATGCCAAAATAATTAGACTAACAGTATCTGTAAAAAGGCTAGGCATCTCCTGCCTCAAAGACATTTCAGAACATATGCTTGTCAGCTCACCGATGAACTTGGTGCTGAGAGATCTGGCTGTTTATAAGAAACTGCCTGAACCTCTGCGACTCTTGATGCACCAGAAGAATGCTGAAGAAGACTAAGCAAGCCTAAAAATGAACTATGGCTCCCTGACTGATTTAAATGATCTCTAAGTGCCTAGGTAATTGCTGAAGAATTTAAAGAATGTTTAAAATTGATAACTTGATATGTGTTAAGGGTTTTCCCACATGGGTAGTATAAAATAGAGTTTTCTAGAAGAATGAAAATTAATATTGATTGGAATTATCTATCTCCATAAAGGAGTGATCCCTGTGAAGAAATCAGAATTCTGAAGGCAAACTGAACCCTGGCCTTTATAATGGTTAAGTTTTAAAAGGGTCCAAATATATTACTGAGGAATTTCTCAGCTTAAATATCTTCCTTTGTGACAGAGAACTGGAACAGCAAAGCAGCTGTCAGCCTGAAAAGCAATGAGTTTCCTACAACATATGTTTCATGACATGTAGAGAGTGGTACAGAAAATAAACATCATGTAGATCTTCCAAATTGAGAGAACATGCAATACAGAAATACATACTGGTTAAGTAGATTTGTCTAAACTGTTAGTGAAGCCAAAGTTTTTCATAAAGCTCCATTTCAGGCTCCTTACTCAAAATACTTTGAAGGCTGCTACTGAAAACTGCCTTTGGAGACTGCTTCCAAACAAAGTAAGAATACTGTTCAATATCAGAAAATAAGTGTTTTGACAATTTTTATACAAGATGTTTCAAGTTTTCATTTTGCTGTGACATTTGGGAAAAAAACCCACAACATGTAACTAAAATCAGTGTTTAAGGGGCCAGAGACTTTGGAAAAAAATATTTAATTTTGACTGAGTGAATGTTTTTTCAACTCTAAATGTGTTCTGTTCCGCACATTTGCATTTGAGTAGGAAACAAAACTAACATCATTGTATAGGCATATTCAAAACAGACATTCTCTGTTCAGTAAATGCACTAAATCAGAAACTCTAAATTAAAGATGTTTATATAGACTGCTGCTGAGGGCTATGCAGAGTTGACAGTGTTTAAACTAATATTTCCTCCTAGTATAAATGATACCAAGCCCCATGAAACTATGATTATAAGTAAATTTAAAGTAAGACTATTTTATGCTAATCTTTGTTTCAGTGCAATCATGATAACCATCTTAATTTGTTAAGAAAATTGACATAAAAAACAAAATTTATTTCTAGCTGGATTATAAATATCTGTGAGCCATAGTAAAAGAGTCTCTAATTCTTTCAAAGAAGGCTTCTGCTTTTCTGTACATTTACTTCTGGTGCCAATTGCATGTTAGGAAACTGTAAAATTATACAGTAAGGAAGTTTGTATGTTTGCTAGAAATTTTAAGCTGCTTGTAACGATGTTACAGTTTTATATATTATTTTCTTTAGCATAATAATAATAATGTTGATCAATAACTTACATGGCATGTATTTAGGCACAATGCTGAAAGCAAATTCTCATGAGCACTGGAGAGCAATAGGGCTAAGTAGTAGTAGTTGATTCCCTCATCTATTCAGCTTTCAGGCCAAGTCCCTCTCAAACCACGTGGGAGCCCCGTATCATTTCAAGAACTTCAGATCACTCATATCACTTCAAGAAGTATAGAGTCGTAGAATCAAAGGCTTGGGTTGGAAGAGACCTGAAGAATCAAGTTACAACCCCCCAGCCACAGGCAGGGTTCCTGACTGCTAGATCAAGCATTAAATGAGATTGCCCAGGGCACCATCCAACCTGACTTTGAACACCTCAAGGGATGGGGCATCCACAACCTCTCTGAGCAGCCTGTGTCAGCATCTCCCTACCCTCTCAGTAAAAAACTTCCTCAAAATCAGATCTAAATCTCCCCTCCTGTAGTGTAAAACTGTTCCCCCTTGTCCTATCACTATCTACCTGTGTACAAAGTTGATTTTCCTCATTTTTATAAACTCCTTTTAAGTATTGGAAGGTTGCAATGAGATCTCCCTACAGCTTTCTCTTCTCCAGGCTGAACAAGCCCCATCTCAACTTTGTTTTCTGAAAAGGCCTTTTTATTTTTGCAAGTAATGCATGTTCTTAGTCCACTAGTTGGTTTCCAAGGAACCACTTCTAGCTAACTCTTTAAGAAGTTCTTGCTTAGAAATTAAATCAGAACCAAGTATAACAACCTTTTCAGTGGTCTGGTATTAAGACCAATGGCAGCTTAGTGCATCAATGTAATTTTGAAGTAGGATCAGAGCTGGTAAGTGAATTCTGCAGTACTTTCCATTTCTCATAAACTGTATGTATGATCTCAGAGTGCACACGGACAGCAGTAATGCACTGGTGAAGTACAGGGATGAATTGCTTTGTCTGAAATGTGGCATGCTAGTGAACTGAAAGAGCTTTCCAGAGGTGACGTTGCCTCAGCTGTGGCAGGCACTAGCAGAGTAACTTGGAAAACAATGTGCATTTCACTGCATATAGAAATCTTGCTATTACAGAAGTCTGCAGCTTGCTTCTGCTCTCTCTCAAGCACAGAACTCTCAATAGCATAGTTTTAACTTTTGGTTGCTATGTATTAGTCAGCTGCTTAAATATTGTTTTTGTGTCACGACCTCTATTTTAAAAAAGCAGACAAGAGAAATGTGTGGAGTGTTCAGTCCATATGCAATCTGCTATAAATCTAAATATTATCAGAACTTCATAGATCTCCAGTCCATATTTTCTGTCTCTGGGTTAAAGGAACCAGTATAAGCTGTTTCTTCTAAATTAGAAGAATATGCAGAAGTTTTGATGCAAGAATGATATAAATGCATAAATAGTGTATCTAATGATGCCCATGAACATTTACACTCTGTTGCACAATTTATTTGTGGGCTAATTTCACATAGCTGTATGTGCATTATGCATCCTAGACGTGAACTCTCCTTTTGTTTGTACTTAAAGATTTTGGAAAAAAATTGTATTTGACAAGAAAGGGTTTAAGACAGCAGGTGTTGTGTTGTTACAGTGTGCTGTGAGCATTGCACTGCTTTTAGGCTTCTCAGACTACCTCTATTTTTCAATACTCTGTGTTTGGGTGTTGATGTAAAAACAAACAAACAACAAAAAAAAAACCATAAAAATAGATACTGTGTTTCTAGTTTATAATTTTCTGTGCTCCCTTTCATTCAGGCATGTTGCACCTAACTGATAGGTCATCAGTGTTCCATAAGGAACTCAATACTGTGTGCTCAGCAGGCCTCGGTCAAATATTGGTAGCCAAGAGCCAGGTAAGAACTCTTAATACAGCTTCTCCTTCCTTTTACTGCGTGATCAAAAAAGAATCTCTTAAGCTTTCTGCCTCCAATTTCTAACTGTAAAATGGGGGGAAAAAAATGAAGTTTATACAGTGAAAAATGCACCAGAGTACTAAGATTAAAGTATCCTGTTCAAAATATTCTGGTCCTGTTGACTTCAGCATAAGTTATATAGTCGCTATGGTAGCTATACAGAAATAATCGTGGTATTGTTGTGCTATAAAACAGTGATACTTTAAAGGGTAAATTTTGACAGAATTGTAATGAAAATAGATATCTAAGAAAAATCTTCAACTTGCCTGCAGCATAGTAAACTTCAATATTAATTAATAAATGTAGCATTAGTAGAAGCAGCTTCTGAGTATCTCTAATATACTAACTTTCAAATTACAGATTGTTGACTTAGCGTATTTCATTGCCAGTAAAACTTTCTTTTAAATAGAAGTTTATAAAGCAAATTATCCAACTGTGAAATTGGAAGCACAACTGTTTCAGCCCATCTGAATTTTTTTTTTTTAACTATTCCCCCACAGTAATCTGCACTTGCCTTTATAGTGCCTACCACTGAAAAGGATTATCTAGTCAGAATACATCAGTACATAATAAATGTGCTTCATTTCTTTCTCAGCCCTTAAACCTGACAGCCAATATGAATGTTTGTCTCTGCGTTGGCACCACTGGTACTTTTGCAGAGACTATTTCATGGTCCATTGGACCCTAAAGGACATTGTTTTTAAAGGCGTATTATCAAAAGGAATGAAGCATACCATCAGAGTGCATATCAGCATGTATTATTAAACTTAAGGGCAATAGTATTGCTTGGTTGATATTGTAAGGCACTCTAGTCAAAATGTATTAAAACTAATCTTTATGGTTCTCAACATTTATAATGTTTTATGTCTAACTAGTAAATACAGGTCAGGAAAGGTACTTGCAGTTATCCTCTAGCTTTGAAAGAAGAAAAATGCTTTATAAACAAAGTAATTTATCATCCTTTCTGTATCTATAGAAAAGCTACTATTACAGCTGCAGTTATACTAATGGGCTTCCTATATGGTGCCACATTAATTAGCTGTCAGAGTAGCACAACTCTGAATCTTATTTTGCTGATTTATGAGAAAAATGCCGCAGTCCTTTAAAAATATGTAGATTCACCATCTGGAATAATATCTTGAAGTAATCAGCTTTTTTAGAAACATCTCCTGAGCAGCTCAGCATCACTTTCTGAATCTCAGAGGTCGGGAGCTCATCATAATATTCACTGGTCAAATCGCAGCTATGGTAGGATTGTGTGGGCAGTGCCTAATTTGATACAGATTACAGCAATATTCATTGGGTTAGATGCTGCATAATCCTGACAACTTAACTGTCAGATAAATTGCTGCAGTTATAGCATATGAGCAGGCCCATAAGCTGATCATATTAATGTTACGAAAATATGACACCAAAAACTAATAACGTTCTTTGAGACATCTGGACAGAAGCAAAATCTAATCTTGTCTAAAAGATCTCCATTAGCAGTAATCATTCTGTAATACGATCGACATATTCTTGTCAAAGCAGATAGTACTGTGCAGTGTTAGTAAAACTGATTAAACATGGCATGCTGTTCTAAAATAAACCTTCAACTTCAAGGATCAGGGTCTGCTGATTACACTGGATTTGTTGGTTAAAACATATCCAGGCCATTTTCAAAATAGCTTCTTCTAGTGATTTATTCTTAGTAAGGGAGAAATACACAGTAGTAGAAAGGAAATCAAATGGACAAGTTAGGCAATATAAAATTTGAACAGCTTAAGGAAGATGGAAAAAACTGAGAAGTGTTGAGCCCTTAGTACAATAATCTTTCACTTCCTCGCGGAAAAAAAATTAGATTTATTCATCTTTTCCTTGTGGTGCCCTATGATCCAATTTCACGATCAACCAAAATTACTTCAAGGATGCTCATTCTTACAGCTGAAGGATAAATACATCATGAGCACATCAGGCTGTCTACCTCTTTGTGAAAAAAGCCTCACCCTCTGGGCTAAGCCTTTGCAAGTGATGGCTGATTTGCAGCTTGTTTGTTTTGTAAGATATGATTCGTGTTCCTTGCAAGTACAGAATTTAATGAACGTAAATTAAGAATAAAGCCTGACATCAAGCACCATGTGTTTTTTCTCCATGTGGTTGCTGTGAGTCAGGAAAGTTCTATGCATGATGATCAACATCAATGCAAAAGGGCGAGAATTAAGTACTGAGACTGCACATGAATGTTTTGGGTTTTGTTCTTGTTTTCTGATGTTGTTGTTGTTTGTTTGTTTTGTTTTGTTTTTTGTTAGTTTCATAAATATTTTTATTTAAATAAGACTTCTATGACATCTCCATCTACTCTGCCACCGGCATGCGTTCACCTGCCAAAGAAGCCCACTCTAATTGAAATTATAGCTGGAAAAAAAAAATCTATAACTGTGAAATCTCTTTTAGGGTTGTAAACAGACCTAGATAGATCTCTGGAGATTTAGGCTGCAACGTCCTCATTCCTTAAGGTTGAGTGGAGTGTTGACAGGCTGTAATTACAGCCTGTGAGTGTTTGCAATGGCTGGAAAATTATTAAGTACCTTAACTGGCAGCAGCTAAGTTTCTGTAGTGAAGGAAAATGTGCAGAGTTGCCACAGGTGAGGATAGTGATTCCTGTTTTGCTGACTGAGGAAGCTGTGCTGCAGATCCTCTATATATGCAGATCTAGAACAGGAAAGGAAGGCTATACATAGTGGGAGAGTCTTTGCATGGAAATAGATAACAGCTGGAACCTGTTTTGTTGCATTTCAGAGGTGGAACAAGTGGGACACATCAGTGCAGCTGTAGCTGGATGAGTGAAAATGCTTTCCCCTGCATGATGAAGGAACTGAGTTAGTGGACAACTTTGTTATCTTAGAACTGAAAAAGCTTTTAAGATGATTTGAAAGCTTTATGTTGTCAAAATTTCAAGACAAGCTGGAAAGAGCAATTGAGGAGTACTTCTAATAGGGAACTTGGCAGTAATTTTAGGGTGAGAATATTGAGGAGCAGACAGAAGCTGAAGGAGAGAACAACACTCAGTGGCAAATGATTTGAATAAGGTCAAAAACATAGTTTTGAATAAAATACCCACGCCTAATGAAGGGTCTTACTCCAAAGTACATGTGAAATAATTTAGTTATTTTCTGTGATGTAGAGACAAAGGCAGCAACCATCAGATAGACAAATAATGTGTTCTCAACATGCCTTTAATATTTTCCTTAACCTCGGCATTTTGAAGTGAACCGTTTTTTTTTTATTCTATTGATGAAAGGATAGTTATTTCACTGGTATAAAGTATTTCACAATATTTATCCTTGTAAAGTGAAAAATAGAGCTAAGCATTGGAAGGTCTCAGGAAATTAAGTTTAGTTTCTACTGGCATGACCTTGTCTAACAGGATGGGCATCTGTATCATGATATTATAGCATCCTCATGAGAGAGATGCCTCACTTTTACAGCAGGAGAGCTGCTTTCAAGGTGAAGGATGTTCAATGTTAAATCATAAATTCAACAAGCCTACTCTGTCAAAACAAACAAATCCAATTTTACAGTAAAAATTGTACACTGAGTATCTGGGCTTCTGAAATGGAGATGGGCCGGTGATAAATGAGATCAGGGCAATAGATGTCAGATCCTCTGAATTATTTGTGCTAGACTGAAAGTAGTACTAGACACACAATGAAGTAAAAGGAAATGAGAGTGCACTCACTTATTGGAATAACTTTTAAATACCTTTCACTTTGTGTGGATGGAAATGCCTTCATTTTTCCTCAGTCAGTGCCCTTACACTGTCTCATGGAAGGTTGTGTGGTTTGTTGATTAACCTCAAATTATTCCTGGGCCTATTCTCCCACTTTACAAGGAATATGAAGACATCCAGTGCTCAGTCTCCCCTGTGCCATCTGCCTGATACACCTTCCAGACAAGTACTTGCTCAGGCTTCAGGAGGAACCAATGTTAATGTCTGAATCCATTAAATTACTTTTTAAACAATTTTTCCCTGTTGATATAGCCCTTAAAAAGTTATCTTCACAGGGTGTATCATTTAAACATGATTTCAAAGCAGAAGTCATACTTCAGTAGTATCTTATTAGAACCAATAGCTCACTTTGTAATGAAATCTTATCTCTGTCGACATGAGTGAATACAAAGGAAGAAACCTGCTCAAACTCTGAAGATCAAATGCTTTGCTTTCTTTTCTGTATCACACAATATTTTCCCCCTTATTGAAGCAATATATTTCAGAGGAATTACAATTTATATACAATGAACAATGTCTTAAAATATCACTATTTTTTGAAGATTTTCACTGAGAGAACTAATGGACTGATGTTTCACTGGAAGAAGTTGAAGCAGAAGTTAAACTGAGAAAGTGCTGCAGGTGAAATGTCATCCTTTCTTTTACGAAAAATAATACCACTGGATCTGACAGGTATGCATTATAAATACATGGAAGCAGATTTATATATTTCATTTGAAAATTTTAGCATGGGTATAAATTTGGTAAAATATGTGTTCTCCGAGATACTACGTCGCACCGTACTCCATATGTTTGTTAATGATCACACTTCATGTGGTCTACTGATTTATAGCTATCCAGAGATACATGAGCTTGAGAAGGATGGGAAGCATGCGCTCACTGGCACAGATGATGGGTGGTTCCAGAGATAAAGCTCTCCTGGGAATAAAATTTTAGTTTGCTGCTATGGTGCAAACTGTATTATTGAGAAAAAAAAATACTTTTTATTTAATTATCATCATAAATATTCCAATCCACAGTCTATTTGCAGTTGTTCTCGGTAACTTCACTTTATATTAATCTTTTTTTTCTTTATTTATTTTGTGTCTTCTAAAAAAAGTGATTCAGAAATCTTTTATACATTTTCACAGGATAGGCAGATGTTCAAAAAATGCAATGAACTTAACAAGCTGACTTCAAAAATGTAGTTATTATCTACTGCATACCTACATAGGATTTGTTGCACTATACAGTTTGGCATTTAGAATCATAGAATCATTAGAGTTCGAAGGGACCTCTGAAGGCCATCTGGTCCAACTACCCTACAAAGAACAGGGACACCACAGCTAGATCAGGTTGACCAGGGCCTTATCCAGCCTCACTTTGAAAGTCTTTAGGGATGGGGCTTCAACCACAGCGCTAGGTAACCTGTTCCCGTGCCTCACCACCCTCACGATAAAGACCTTTTCCTTATATCTAGCCTAAATCTACCCTCCCTGATCTCGAGACCATTTCCTCCTATTCTATTTGCATACTTCTATAAATCAAAGTGATGTGGGTAAGTTCAGTGTTAAGTTTTAGACCTTTTATAGCACCGAGGTCTTAACAGCTTTACCAAGCTTCATATTAATTCTTATACAAGTTACTGTTATGTTGTCATCCAAGGGACCATTTCTAATAAAAATACTCCAACTCGTGTTATGTTCAAATGGAAAGGAATTAGAATTTGCATATAACCCTCTCTTTAAAAACATATTTTCTTGTGAAAACATCTTGTAGCATGTATGATTTTTTAATATAGCTTTCTCTGAAGTCACTTAAAAGACAGCCATTGACTCCCAAGGGAATCAGAATCAACTCTACAGTATGTGACTGGATGTCTTACAATTAATTTACTATGTGGCATGACTTCTTTTCCATGGAAACCCACATAAGGTGAGGGTCTCACACCCAAGTAATAGTGGATCACCAAGGCTGGAGGAACAAATGAGCCAGGGCCTGCACTGAGAGCAGCTGCAGAGTCAGGGTGGGTTGTGTTGGGCAGCAGCAACTGGCGTGCAACCAGGAGAAAGCATCTTAATGGGGTTACATAATGGCAAAGCAATGTGGAGGTTTGGGAGAAGTGGCTGTGGGCTGGCCCTAAGTGTACCAGCTTTTAGAGCTTTATTAATATTCATTTAATAATATTTATTTCTGTCTATCAAAAGAAATAGGGTGCACTTCACATTCAAGGGATGCCCGCTGCCAGAATTTTAAGACTTTTTTTCTTACTTTGACATTTGAATCTACTGCAGTTAGAAAAAGATAACAAGCTTGATTGTAATGAAAATAATTTTAATGAATATATCAACTGAGTGCAATTAAAATCTAAATACATAAATAACATGCCATCCTAATTAGAAGTAAAGTGAGTTCTTCCAGAGTATGCTTACTAATTTTTTGGGGGGAGGAAGGGGGGAGGGTGTTCAGTTGTCTCTTTCATTGTTTCTTTTTAAAGATTAAATGAAGATGCAGACTGCTCCTTGCTGAGAAAAGATTATAAAAGGTTTTTTTGTTGTTGTTTTTGTTGTTGGCTGGTATTTTTGCTTAGGAATCAGCAGATATACTATATTCTTGGTTATCTTCCATCTTTAGATTTTTTTTTTTTTATAGTTTGTCTATCTTATCTTCATTAATGCTCCAACTATTTGAATTTGTTGATATTTATAGCAGTAAGTCGCTGTTTCTTAACTGGTAAGTAATTGAACTGATTCAGTATATTGCATTCAGGCAGTGTTCCATTTTTAGGCCTAATCTTGCAGTAAGTTGTGCAGGAGTCTGTATGTGAGGGGAGGGGGAGAACAAGGGAGAAGGGAGATCACCCCTTGCAGAGCTGTGGAGGGGGGTTTGTCTGAACTGAGCTTATGTCAAGATTAAGTGTTAGCTGCTGCAGAATTTACATCAGTGCATAGGAGATCACCATCGCAGGAACTTGCTCTGGTTCAATTACGGTATTGCAGGGCACAGACTGTTAGGATCTCATTGTTTACATACCTTCAATCTGTGGAATTTAGTGAGAGCATAAAGGTTATAAGAGATTTAGGCTTTTGCCAGTCTACCACCATCTGCTTTCTAAAAGCGCTGCACAAATGTACTGGTAGATCTAGATATCAAAAATCAGAATCTTAGAAGACTGTAAAACAAATTAGCATTTGTCTGGAATATATTTCACTCAGAGGATGGTGAGGCCCTGGCACTGCTGCCCAGAGAGCTGTGGGTGCCCCATTCATGGAGGTGCACAAGGCCAGGTTGGATGGGGCCATGGGCAGCCTGAGCTGATAGGGGACAGTGAGCTTTCAGCAGGGGGATTGGAATTGGATCCTTTAAGGTCCCTTCCAGCCCAACCCATTCTATGATCCTGTTGACAATGTATAAGTACAGAGTTTGCTAAGTTGCAGAAGGAAGAGCTGAGTTACATTGGCTGTCTATGTGTACTTTCATTTCTGTTCATGAAATTGTAAAGCAAAAGGAAAAGAAAGAGCCTGAAATCAAAATTAATAGTAGTAGTACTGAATATAGGTGCTGCGGGAGTTTGCACTTCACATAGTAAATAAGTATGTGCTTTCTGTGAGGAGCCCTCAAAATAAAGTCTTGCTCTTCCATCGGAGCAAAAAATTAATAAATTGCACCCCCTACTCTGAAACTCATCTCCGGGTTTTCTCCTTGAATATTCACATCAGTTCTTGCAAAAAGATGTAAAAGATTATCAAAAGTAATGATCTTACATTAAAGACCGTATTGATGCAGCAGGAAAATTCATGGCTTTTCTTATTCACACTGAGTGACAGTGAGTGCCTGAGGACAGTACCCTGCTAGGAATGGGGACAGTGTATTGTACTCATACCGTAGTACTCCCTAGCAGCACTGCCTTTGCAAAGCAGCTTAGCTGGAAAACAATTCTTGTAAATAACAATTTGTCATTAAAACCAAAGTAGAGAAAGCTAAGGTTAAATGAAAAGCATTTAAGCCCTTATCAGAATAACCATACATATTTTTCATGTTGGAAAAGCATGTTTAGACATTGAGTAACTTATGTATTTAGTTTCCGTTGTGTACTGTAAGTGCAGATAGATTTGATAAAAAAAAAGACATCTGCTGACTAGGAATGTGGTTCATCATTTTTCTCCTGAAGTAATGACTACATATTCACCCTCCTGCATCACCAGCAATCTGCATGGCTTCTCCTGCGTTCCTACGCGAAGTGACAGTGCAAGTTGCTCTACTTATTATTCTTGTATCACCAACACTGCGCCTGTCTTTTTTAATGATGTATGGCCTTACCTTAGTGGTGGCTAATCTCATGATGGACTAGCTCCTTGCAGGTTACAGGCACCATTTCTGTGTCTCTAGCCAGCAGCACTTGGTGATGAATGTCTTGGGCATCCTCCTCTCGCCCATGCTGACTATGCACACATTTACTGCAGTCTGAAATTACAACTATAGCTTCAAAAAGAGCAATTTTCTGGCAAGACACACTTTGGCATCCTGTGTGGTTCACTCACCAATTTGACCATACTAAAAAGAGAATAATTAATTCATGAGAGCAACAAAATTGAAGGGTGGCTCCTGGATGAATACAGTGAACTTCTTCAAGTGAGAAGGGAACCCAAGCTCTAACACTTACGTGTCTCAGCAGAGTCAGTTAAAAGCCCAGGCTGCCTTATTATGGTTCAACTATTAGCTTCGGCATGATGAAACAGCGTTTTACTGGTACAGGGCCAGTTAGTTTGAAAAGAAGCTCCATAGAACTGGGATAACAGATTTTTTTCTAAAATACTGATGAATGAATGTCCTGAGAGCTAACTACAATGTAAGCTTTATAATGGTAGAAATAGTCAATTTGGCATAGATGTCACAGGCGAATAATTAACTTTTCCAGTAATTTAGTGCACTTCGATATGTTCAGCATGGAATCTTAGTTGGTAACTCTATAACAATATTACTAAAAGTGATTCAACATCATTTACAAACCTGAAATATACTGCTTAAAGAAACGGTGAGTGGTCATAAGGCATACTGGAAAATAATACTCAGCATTCACCATCACAATATGCACAATGTTTTATTTTTAATAAAAATATACTACTGCATGCTGATCTCCTGCTGGCCTGCTGCTCACCCTGGCCAGTGTGCCACCTGTTTCATTATGGTGTTACTGCTTCCAGCCAAGCACTGTGATGTACTTCTGTTATCCTTTTTTGCTGAGTGTTTTCAATTTTATGGCCAGTCTATGCCCTGATGACTCTTTGATTTTCACTGTAAACACTTGCTGTTGGGAATACAAAATAATATTTTTCTTGCGCACTTACGAGCTCAGAAATCAGGACTCCACTACTGCAGGTTTTAAATGAAGGTATCCTGAACCTCCTCTCTTCCTAACAGCAATCATATTGTGTCTCAGTGCCCATTTTTCCACAGAGCT
>PPHD01001234.1:27451-45457 GCA_002909625.1 Bambusicola thoracicus
TGAACCTCCTCTCTTCCTAACAGCAATCATATTGTGTCTCAGTGCCCATTTTTCCACAGAGCTCACAGCTGCTGCTGCAGTTCTTTTCACATCACTTGCACTCTGAGAGGGGAACCTCTGTGCTTAAATTTCCAGGGAAGAAAAAAACTAAGAAAGAACAGTGACCTTATGCAGCTGTCTGTGTGAACCTGGAGAAAGTGTTTAAAGGTGTTTGGTAAGATTGTTTCTTAATGGAAAAAGGGTANCACAGCTGCTGCTGCAGTTCTTTTCACATCACTTGCACTCTGAGAGGGGAACCTCTGTGCTTAAATTTCCAGGGAAGAAAAAAACTAAGAAAGAACAGTGACCTTATGCAGCTGTCTGTGTGAACCTGGAGAAAGTGTTTAAAGGTGTTTGGTAAGATTGTTTCTTAATGGAAAAAGGGTAAACCACTTCAGTCTCTGAGATGCAGGAATGCTGATGGCGCTAATGCCCCAAGGGAAGCCAGCAGATAAATTCCATTAATGAAATTATTTCAGGATCATTCTTTTCCAAAACTCTTTTATAATCAACAATTTATGAATATTGATATTGATGCCTCCACTTACAGTTGTATCCTACAGTACTTACTTTTCTACTACATTTCTATTAAGCAAATAACAAGATCAAGAGAGAACAAAAATAACTGATAGTGTTTGGGTATTTGCTTAAGAATGTGTGTGCAAGTCTAACAGTCAAACGTAACTGCAAAATCTTATATCTGAACTTTAGCCCTTGGTTAATCTTGTTATTAACTCACAGCTTATTGACCCTTCCTGAGTTTCCTATAGAGGTATGTGTTGCTCACGAAGATATATTTTGTGACTATATCTGTAGCACTGTAAAATTCCCTGCTAATAATTGTTGTATTTGGAATCTGCTAATCACAAAATGAAAGGTTTGGCCCATACTGAGCATGAGCAAGTGCTGTCTGCAAAGTGTAGCAGAACAGAATTAACTTGGCTGAAATGAATTTATGTCTTGCTTTGGATTCATTTATTATTTATTTTATTTACTCTGTTGTTGTTAGATAGAAGCTGGACTCGTAATGTTTTAAGAACTCACAGTTTCATTCTCCAGAAGTTAGATTATCTCACTAAAGGCATTTCCTTCATTTTACTTGCATTATCCTTTTGGCTGAATGTTGTGCGTTTGAATATGTTTAATACTTTCTTTTATGACATCCATTTAAAATACTCCAAACAATATTGAATATGCAGGTCTTCTTAAATGGAATTTTTAAAACTATTGTATTTGATTTTTTTTTATTTTTATATACTCTCAGTAGTCTTACTGAAGCAGTTCATTGATCCAAATGTCTCGCTTAAAGGTTTGTGCTAAAAATTCCCTTGTAATCCATAATGTATGGGGGCTTTATAGAAGTTTGCTCATATGCATTTTAAACAAGAATTACATCCGAGACTTTCCCAGTCATTCATGTATAGCTTATAAATAGTGAAAATAATTATTCTTAATGGGGTGTTTTCTCAGATTTAGCTATCAGTTCTTTCCTCTGGCATTTTCTACATCTGGCCTTTTTTTGTACCTCATTTCTTTTTTATTGGATTCTCTTTTTGTGCACTACTGTTTCCCCTGTGATCATCCCAACTCAAAACTTGAAACATTCAGTGTGAAACTTTAATGTAAATTATTCTTTTTCGTTAGGAGAGAACAGGGCTTGATTTAAATTAAGATTTGTGGAATTGGTTCTCCTATTTTAATTGCATCTTATGCTGAGGGTTTTTTGTTTTCATGGAGTAAATAAGGACTGCAACAATGGAATTTAAATCTTTCAGAAATCTGCTGAAGATAGCAGTATAGAGCGCAGTTCACTTCTGATTTAATGACTTAGAAAACCACTTTTAATTCTCATTCTGTAATGGCTTGATGGAGGAGCTCAGAAACAGACAAGACAGTCAGACTGGAGGATATGTACAGAGCTAAGCCAACAGGGACTGGGCATTTTCAATTCACAGTGTTACAGAGCTGCTACTTCTTATGTTTCCATGACAAGTTCAGGCAAGGAAGATTGTAAAATCACATTTCTTTCAGGTTTATTATGGTTCATACTTCCCAAAGACCATTGGGATATTAGATTCAGTCAGACATGGCAGAAGAGAAGTCCTGAAATAAATCATTCATTTCTCTGTGTGATATAAAAAGAGTTTCTCTAGAGGTTGAGGGAAAAAGGCCTCTATAATGTAATGGTGCTACAATGCAGAGGTCCCTACGTATCTCTAGGGTGTAACCCAGTATGTAAAGAACGTTTTACCCTTTATCAGGCAGATACTGAACGGCAGATCCTGTATTTTTTTTCTTTTTTTGTTACAATCTCTTGGACCTCCAAAACCAGGAAAGTAATTTATTTCTTCTTTTCTGAAGAAAATATCCAGAAATCAATACAGTTTCTTTCAACTCTTCATAGGAGATATATTTTATCCCAAGTCCCTTTAAAGAAACTGATACCAATAGCATGAGTACTTTTCTGCTTTGAACTTTTTAACTACTTTTCTGTTTTTGTATTACCTCTGCTGTGTTGTGGACTACATGGAAGGAACCTCCTGAGCACTCTGTTTTGAATATATTTGAAAGAAACAGATGCAATCTGACTGCAACCAATCAATCCTCAAAACTGCATATAAATAACACAATACTCCTCTGTGATACTAACAATATAACCTTTACAGATTAATGTATTCATGTCTTTGCAAACAACCCTATTTATGGCTGACCCAATTACTTTAAGAGCTCATTAATCTGAGATCTATATTGTTAGATGGGGAAGTTTAGAGTTGTCTTTAGAATCAGCTACTCATCTCCATTATTTTGGACAAATACAATCAGAGCTCCCAAGGATCAATATGCAACTGATACAGATTTACAATTAGATCAGTGCTTCTATCAGTAGTGGAGATGGTGAATGTTAAGAGAGCAAAGGAATTGAAAGCTCATGAGCATTTTTAGTGCCTACTGGTGGAGTCATCTCATTTTCTAAATTTCCCAGCCACAGAGATAAAGCTGCTGAAGTCACATTGCCAAATTTTCCTGGCTGTAAGCTCCCTTTGCTCTAAACTTTTGTAAATATTTCAGATAAAAAAACAACAATGACAACAACAAAACAAGCACTTGCCACACACACAAGCACAAAATACACGAGGAACTGCTGTGAAAGCAGTCAGGCTGAAAGGTTTCCTTTATGGTTGCTTCCTATGCCACTCTGGAGAAATGATCACGTTGGCCAACAGAAGATGATTATCTGCTGTTTTCTGTGCAGAACAGTTATATTTTAGATTGAAATAATAATAATAATAATCTGAAAAGTATTTTCTTTTGAATCTTCACAGCGAGGCGTAAATTAATGAAACTTCAGATAGTTATTTGTATTAATTCTTAATTGTAATAACATTTATAAATAATCTTAACTACTTAAAACTGTGTATAGACGAAACAACCTTAAAAATAGCTGTGATCTTGATCCTCCCTGAAGTTTTTAAACTGAACATATCAGAATCAATGTAATTTTTTTTTTCTCTTTGAATTTTTTCAGTACTCATTTCTGACATGAAAACTAGAATAATCCTACCGCTTGATTTATTGCCATAGGCAGGTTCACATTAAATGTAATGTCTCTAATGGCAATTGTAAGAGAAGGAACTGAATACTGACCCAAAGGGACAATGCAGTCAGTCTGTATGCGCAAATAAACTAAAAAGCACTCTAGCAACACATGTACACTCACACTGCAAACCCCATCACACTGAATTCTTGCAGTGAGTCAGATCACACACGGAGGGCTTTGGAGTTCTTGGGTGGTTTTTTTTGTTTGTTTGTTTTGTAAAGCCATAACCTGTCCTGTTAGACACCAGTAACTTCATTTGACAGCCATAGCGTTCCTAAGTTGTCATGATTTGAGACAGCATTGCTCCAGTCGCTAGTAAACATGACAATGAATTGTAACATAGCAATCAAAAAGAACTGGATGTAGAGATGATTAAAATAGCAAGCTAAAAATATGAGAGAAATCAGTGTACATTTAGCGATACCTTGTAAAAGCCAGCTTCACATAATGCTGAGCTGTCACAAGCTTCTTACAAGCAGTGACATTTTAAGAAAAGCTCTGTCCACCCCTATTCCTAATTACTCTGCAGAATGGTTGCTTTCCCCCTTGCCCTTTTCAATCAGACTGCCATTAATAAAATAGGGGATAACAGTGAAAAATGTACAATAGAAGGAAGAAAGTTTGTAATCCCTGTTTCTAATGATTTCTTGATACAAGAAAGTCTCTACATTATAAATCCTATATTATTTTTAAAAATTCTTGGATTTCTCATTGGCCACATTAGCAGTTCAGTGTTCTCCCATAGGGATGTTATGATCAATAGGTTTCTGGAAACAATTAGTAAATATGTCTTGTTGTACAGGATGACTTTCAGAGGCCCCTTCCAATCTCAACCATTCTGTGTTTCTGTGATATGTAGACTGTTGACAAAAAGAACTTAATTAAACATATTCAACATTAATGACAAATAGATAGTTATTTTAGAAAAATGTTCCCTTTCTATTTAAATTTCACATATGCCAAAATTTTTGTAGTTTAAGTAACCTCCATATATGATATGCTTGCAAAGGGTTCTTTGAAAAGATCGTAATATCTCGGAATGTTTCACTTTGAAGGAAAATTTGCCCAAGAATAAATCATGTCATTTGATGTAATTATACAGAACCAGTGCTTACTGTTATTATCTGATTATTAACCTCCACATGAGCTATTTACATCTCAGTCTTGAGTAATCAGCATAATGATTACCTGCCTGTTGTGGTAATAATTAAGTAGAAAAGCCAGCAACAAAATAATGAGATTTTTAATATTCTTTTTAGCTCAAATGTAACGAGCATGGAGTGTAATAGTGGGTCTTGAATATAATGCAATTGAGATTAATTTTTAAAACGTCTGATTTTCTTCACTTAGGTATTTTTTATCAAGGGGAAACTAAAAATTTTTAGAAGGAAGGTAAACTAAAAGGTCTCATTATAGTGTGTAGGACTTGCATGCTTCACTTTGTGGCATGCCAGAGGATTTGGAGATTACCAACACTTGAGCTGTGCTCATGCCACTATTCACATACATGCTTAATGCCATAGGCTACCCAGTAGGTTCAGCATGTCCACAATGGTGTGAAATGTTGCCCCTCGTATTCAGTTAGTGGCACTGCAGCAATTTGCACCAAATAGCCAGTAGCAACAAAAGAACATTTTTGAAATCAGTAAATTGAATCATCTCAGATTTTTTCCAGCCATCTGAAGTTATGGGTGTCCAATGTCTATTCTGATGAGGATGATGCTTTCATTTAGAATCATAATATTATATGGGGATGGTTCTGGTTGCAGAGTGGTCTCCAAAATAACACGACAGAGTTTTGCTGGCTGTGGGCATTGGAAACTAAATTCAGTAATGCTCTAAGAAATTTACTGTGAGTCACTAATGCTGTAAATGTGCTAGTACAGCATATGGAGCTAATCTGAAAATACTGAAGCATGAGTTCATTTTCACTTGAGTAGTCCTGTGGGACTACCATCTCAAATTCATCTGGAACCCTGCAGCTGGTATACGTTTTGGAGGATTACCTGTAAGTATTGGTTTTGCCAGCGTATTAAACCATTGCTGTATTGCATTAATGTTCTGAAATTAATCCCAAATTATGTATTTTTCACTATGTCATATTATATTCTGCTTTTTTGCTCAAATTGATGTCTTGATGAGCATATAATACACCATAAATGACAAAGCAACTATGTAAAAGAGTTGCTTTTATAATACTAGCATTCTGTTTGTTTTCTCTGAGTTTCCTGCATTTTGTTTGTAGTTAACTACTATAAACTACTTTTCATGTGAAAGCAAGTCAAAGAAATACCTTCAAGCCACATTAGGGATATATACAAAAATACTTTTATCTCCATTTTGATAATGAGGTACCCTGATCATGCAAATAGTTGGCACTATTTGCTTCTTTTTTTAAAGAAGTAATCTTTATATACGCCTTCCTCCCTCCCTCCCTCCCTTCCTTTCTTTCTTTCTTGAGAGAACTAGCTTCATCTGAATCAGTTTTTAACTCATACCTCATGTTTTCCTTTAATGCCTCAAACATATTTATGTTGCTTAACTGTATTTCTGTTTAAAATCTCCCATTGCTGTTGATGAGTTCAGGCTTACAGATTATGGTACATCCATGCTAGTTATTTACAAATATTTTCTCCGTGCAGACAAAAAAGTATATACTAAACATTAATAAATTATGACATAATCTTAAAAAATCAAAATCATCTTTGTTCCATTACAACATCTTCCTGGAGGAAAAGGTCAGAAAAACTAAGCTATCCATGGATTAATAACATGAGGGCTTTAGTATTCTTACTTGATTTTGATTGTGGATTGTGTCCCCTTTGAAACATTGATTGCTTCTGATCGTTTTCCAGCTCTGCTCTGAACCATCTCTTTCATCAGCGCTCTTGAATGCTGGATGGAACGCTCAGCAAGGCCAATACAAGAAAACCCCTGGGGGTTTTCTCATCTGGTATTGTTCTGTCTTTGTGTAATTTCATTTGAGTATTAAATGCTCATGTGTTTTATTTCTATGCTGATGGGTATTTGGGGATGTTTTGGTTTTCTAGTGGAGAATAGTATTGAAAGCCTCAGCTCTGCAGTAATAGCATAAGCAGTTTGTGATAATTACAGCATGGCTAGTGAGGCCTATCCAGAGGTTATTGCATGACTGAGGCCAAAAGAAGGAACAGAAGTTATTTGATGTATACATTAAGGAATATGCACCACCAGGTCTATTATAAAGTCCACTGATGTTGCAAATACTTGTGTATATTTAACTTTACAAGTATGAGTAATTCATTGACGATAACGGACCTACTTGTGTCCTCTCCAGACTAATTGTTTGCTTTTTCTGGAATGAAAGTTTGTGTCTTTGTCTTCAGTCGCAGTATGGTTCCTTGGAAGAACATTATAACACACCTTTCATCTGTCATAGCAGCGATCCTTGCATAAGCCCTTTATTACAAGAGCTATGCCTTCAAACAGAAGGGAATTGCATCTCCTCCTTTTGATAGATGCATGTTTTACAACCATGATTAAACCCTCTGCTAGTGCTTTTTAAGCAAAGTAGATAGAGTTTTCCTGAATGAAGAAAAAATACGGGGCCCTAAGAATGAGTTTAAAGGATAATAATTATCTACAATGTGTGAAATCTTGGAAAAGAGAGAGTAGGCAAAGATGGGAGTAATAGTTTTTATTTCATAATCTTATTTTTTTTAAATGTGTAGTTAAAGATGAAAATGTTTACAGATAAGATTATACTCTACCAAAGCTTTAGTAGATTGAAATAAAGATGTGCTAATATCTAAGATTATTTTTGAATATTTTTTTAAAGTATTACTCTGTCAGCTAAATTTAGTTCAGATTTTTACATTTTTATAGACCATGTGAGTTCCCTGCAGGCACAATGTCTCCACAGTGATTTATATAGTTAGAATTATAGGGAATGATAAGCATTTGCTGTTCAATAGTGTAGTTAATGCTCAGCCCCTCGGGTAACAGAGCAGTGAAGCATTTACTACTCAGTGGTAGTTCTGCAACAATCAGCAGCAGTGTGACTCTATCACAGTAAATTTACATCGATACACTTCATCCTCAGGGAATTGAGCATTCACTCAGCATAGCCTAGGGAAAACAACTAGAATGGACTTTTTCCAGTTCTTTTGGGTGGCACAACGGGAAAAGTTTATTAGCGTAGCTGAATCAGAAACAGAAATCACAGATGGTATGACATGAAAATCATCTCACTTTTATTTTCTCTCTATTTTTTCTTTCCCTGGACTGGAAGGAGATTGGAAAGCTGAAAGTTGCAAAAGATGCAGTAGTGGCAGACCCACTACAGTTCTGAGGCTTTGTGCCCTTTGATCCCATTATTAGAAGGAACCTCCTCTCTCAGGTACTAGTGTATTTTGTCAACACAAAGTATAGGTGAGCTTACAGGTGTCGCAGCTATGTAAAACTACTGTTGACTGTGATTAGAAAATAGCAAGAGGTGTGTAAGTCAAGCAATAATAGCTCTTCTCTTGCAGGTTATTTTACTTCAGTAGACGTGAAAGCATTTTATAAATGAATATAGTACCATTTACATATAAAAAATTGAGAAACTCGAAGCAGAAGGAGGTTCCAGGAGTTGGCCACAGTCCTTCAACAAGACTGTGACAGAATAAAAATACAGCACATTTTCCCAGTGTCTTTGCTTAATGCTTCAACCACTGCAGTCAGCACTGCCCTTTCTCTGTAACACATCTGGAAGCCTCCAGCTGCAGTATGGCCTGCAGCATGAATAAGGACTGACAAAGTATGTTTTTTCTTTTGTAAGACATGAAAGATGAGGCAGAGGAACCTACAGCGGGCTAGGCAAGCTTCAGCCTAAAAAATGCAGTGGGAAGGTGAGAAGCAAGATTTTTCTAAGTACTCCGTCCCCATGGATGTCTCTGTGATTGAAAGAAGACTTCAGTGAACTGAAGAGGCATGACTCTGCTTCAGTGACAGAATCTTTAGGTAATGAATGTTAAACCTATGCTGTGTTTTTAAGTCTGACTGATCATACACTAGAGAGCCAGCAAGTATTGCTGTAGGCAAAGCTCAGTGCAGTCTCGGGACAGGCAGATCTCTGTATCTGTACATTTGGTAGCATATGACAGCACCAAACAGGCTGTCTGTGAGGCTTCAAGCTGAGGGCAAGGCAGGTTTCCTGTGGTGTGCCTTGTGCTCGCCTGCGTGCCACAGTGTTGAAATAGTGCAGGGACATGTGAAGAGCATTGGTAAGGCCAGTGACTGAGGTTGGAGGGGCGGAGGATGATTCGTGTTAGAGTTATGGAGACAGAGCTGATGACATGTTCTGGCAGCGATGAGAATATAACACTATCCTGTGGTTGTGAGCAATTAAAAAGTAGCTTGATGCCATTGGTTTTGTTTGGGATTCAGCACACACACAAAAAAAATACTACTAGCTGTAAAGCTTTTAAAGAGCAGGAATACAGGGAATAATTAAAAAAAAAAAAAAAAAAAAAAAAGAGGCAGAATAATATTCTCAGCAGCTTTACGATTCGGGTAGCTGACCCATTCCTTCACCTGAAGCTAAAATATGAGCCTCTTGGAGAGAATGGTTGTAATACCTGAATAAGTTCAGTACTAATATCAGAAGAAAATTGAGATTAATGCAGGATTCATTACGTCAGGATTCAGAATCTCATCTCAGAAATAGGAGAGGAGCAGCTGTGGAAAGAAGATACAGTACTACCATTGTAAGTCTCAGTGCAGACATGTGTAGTACAAAGAATCTGTATGGCCTGTATGGCTTTATCTCTGATAAAGCATTTACCTCTGCTGTTACCTCAATCCTCTTTCCTATGCCTAAGGCAGTAGGAATGCACTGAGGCATAATGTGGAGTTACACAATGCAAATAAAGGCAAGGATGTCACACAGAATATATATTATAAGTGATAGTGTGTGATTGAAGGAGTGGATGTCTCCAACTGAAAGGAAAAAATATTTCTTTAATCTTTATGAAACTAGAGAGAAATCGATGATTCAATCAGAGTAGCTCTGTAGCAGATCGCTTTTATGAGCTCTTTCCAGAGCAGAATCACATATGGAAACAATTGCGAGTAACATGCAGTAAAGTACATTCCACAGAATAATCCCATGCTGGCAGAGATTGAACTAGACAGTTTAATAAGCTTTCCATCCTTAATTTCTCTCTGCCTATGATTCTTTCAGATGAAGCCATGTAATTTTATGTCTTCTATAGCTTTGGAAATACCTTCAGATTTACAGCATGACCTGTGTATAACAAAGTCCAGGTTGCTTGATCGAGAAAGACACCCTAATTGTAACAGCACATTTCATATACAATCAACTCCAGACCTTCATTTATATTTATTTATTTGTTTGTTTATTGTACTGTTTGCAGTACTGAAATGTACTGCTTGGAAATACCTTAGTGGCCAGCCTCCCTTAGGACCTTTATTAAATCCTCATATTGATAAGGTAAAGAGTAGTAAAAATGATGTAAAAATATGATGGGTATGATGGGAAATACAAGGCAAGACACACAGAAATTGAACAAAAAACGTTTGGTGAAACCATCCTCGTTTCTTAACTGTGTTATTAAGGGGTGGTATCATAGCATCAAATGGGCTTTACATTTTGGGTAGCTACCAAAGATTGCAGATGCTGGAGAGCCTTTGATGGACAATATGTAACTTTTGCAGGTCTGCAATATTTCACATGATGTGGATCCAGAGAAAATAATCCATTTCTTTGGAGCATCTCTGAATTTCTTGTCTGCATTGGGAATCATTGGCAAGCTAAATCTTCAATAAAATGTCTGATGCCTGAAGCCCCAGCCTGACACTAGCTGGAAAAGAGATGTGTTTGATCTCATCCCATATCTAATGTCTACTGGGCATCTAAATCTTAAACAAGAAGAATCACCTTCTGAAAATACTGCTCTGTTAACTGCTCTAGTCTTTGAAAATGGAGACACATGGGCACTTCTGTAGACTATTTTATACCATTGTCTCTCATAACAGAAATGTCTTCAGATGACCAAGAGTAAATCATATCCTTCACATTTCAGTAGGTGAAGTCTGATGGGATGAATTTCAACCAACAACTGAAACACTTCCAAATTTCTCCTGAAAAAAGAACAGTCATTTAAGAAATGGCTAGGAAGGCTGAAGTCTGTGATAAAGTCACGTTAGGCTCCAAGGCTTCAGTAGCTAGCATTATTGTCAGTCCAGACATGAGGAAAAATACAAAGCTACAAAAAATATTTATAAAAAACTTTTAAAAATACTCTCATACATGCAGGAGTACTGCTTGGGGAAGATACCTTTCAACAAGACAAAACTATTGACTGTTAAAGAGCAGCACAATAAAAGCAATTCATGTGAAATATTAATAGGGGAACTAATTAGGGATGAGATGGAGTGAGCTGTAATTATAACTATGTCAAACTCAAAACAGGAAGAAAAATGTCCCTTCCCCCCAACCAAGAAAAATACTCATGTTCACCAGCATGGTGATAGCTATAATTTCCAAGCAATAGTATCAGTAAGCAAAGGAATATTTGAATACTACTGAATTAAAAATGAATACTCGGAATTTTCAGAAAGATAGAAAGGGCAAGGGGAGGGAAGGAAGGAGAAAAGCAAAGCAAAGAATAGGTTGGCTTTGATTCTGAAAATTATGTGATTTTCTATTTTTAGTAGAGGTTAAAACAGTGTAGGGACTGATAATGCATAATTGATTATAAATCAGTTTTCATTCCAGATGCGATACCAGGTTTTGGCAAAGCTTGCTTGGATATCTGAGAGGTTCTTTTTCAGGCATGATTTTATCAATTGTGGATGTACCAGTAAGTTTCACTCTGAATGTCTAAAACCAGGCATAGTAGTGTTGATTCTTCATGAAGTAAATATGCAAAAGGTAAAAGACTGGACATATGATACAGTTTGATTTCATCTGTCTTTAAAAGTTTGCTAGATCTTATTTAGTAATCAAATTGAACCTGGATTGGAAAAATAAGATGTATCTACGTAGGCCTGTCCAAACAATGCCTCCTATTTATTTCCATTGAAACTACAATAGATACAAAGAGCACTATAACACTATTTGATAGAGGAAATTCTCAGCTACAGAACAAAATTTTTCAGTACCTTCACCACCATTAGCCAATTCATGTGGAGGAACTGATCAAGACGCTCTTCATTTCATGGTATGACAGCTGTGCATGGCTGTCCGGATCATGGCTTGTATTTGATGCCACTGTCACCACTACTGAAATGCACCAACCACCCTCTTACTTTGCTGACATCAACAGTTTGGTCTCCATAAATGTTCACCAGGCATTGATGAATGTCAATGGCTGCTATTTTTTCTACACAGAGGGATTCAGTGAGACACCTGAATGCACACTTCAGTGTCTGCCACCATTTTGTCAGACCACCCCTCTGCTGCCATCTGTCACATAGAAACAACATGTGTTGTAATACTGGGGGAAAAGATCAATTTCTACTGCCATTCCACCAACATCCGCCTCTGATGTCATAGGCCAACATAATAGGAGGCATTACTTTCGGAGCAGCCCTTGTATTATAGGCATAATCCTATGAACTACAGAACATCCAAGCTCTGTTCTACGTA
Organism: Bambusicola thoracicus; assembly: GCA_002909625.1. Classification (NCBI taxonomy): domain Eukaryota; kingdom Metazoa; phylum Chordata; class Aves; order Galliformes; family Phasianidae; genus Bambusicola; species Bambusicola thoracicus. The sequence goes on from PPHD01001234.1 coordinate 39,724, forward strand.
AGCAGCGAACAGTTTATTTTGAGACTGGATTTAGATCTTGAATATTCATAAGCATCATCCCTGTGGGGGCTGACAGCGGTGACTGTCCAAAGTCACATCCAAAGGTATGCGTGCAGTGGTGTGGAAAGTCCTTATTCAGTGTCCTGTGGGTTTGGATCCATTTGAATGAAACTTCAGACAGTGTACCGTCAAGAAGGAAAGCCAGCTTATCCAGCCACTTAGCAGCATTGATTGAATTCTTGGTGTGGGCACTATTATTTGAACTGAGATTTGCCAAATACAGATTGTATGTCAACTACTAATGCCAGAAACGTATTTACAATAACACAGTGAGGCAATCAAAACCAAGAATGGAAGTTTTACCTTAAGATTGATTTGAAAAGACTTTTAGAACCGTGTTTATTGCTGAACATATCCTAGGGATACGTGACTCTTAACCTCAGTCCTACTAGAGAAGCCACATGCTAACAAATGGAGGAACTCCACCTGACCTCAGCATTAGGCATTTCATGGGAAAATAAAAGCAGGATGATGTTACTCTTGTTTGATGTTCCAATGTGAAACGCTCAGAGGAGGCATGCTCAAGCAGCTGAATTAGCAGTGGAAAAAATCAGTGTGCTTGCATTTACTCTCAGCTGTACTAATATGCTATTACTATATGGCGTACAATAAGATCCAGCTGTCCTCAGTGCCTGAATGTGAGCCAGTCATAAATTATTTTATAAATGGCTTGGATAAGGATCCAGTAACATTTATTGAAAGAATACCACATTAGAAGTGTGATGTTCATGCTACATATGATGTCATCTTCACGTATGGTACAGATGGTTGGTAATTTGTATTTCTTTTTTCCAGAATAGCAGATCATAATTTACAGCCAGGTCCCAGAATCAAGTACAACTGCAGTGGTAAGGTAAGAGATGAAAAAGACTATATATTTGTAGTTGAAAATGACATCTTTACCTTGATCACAGTGCTGTGGTCCACCCATACTGCAGACTTGACTCTTCAGAACTCCCTTCCAACCGCTACAGTTGTGTGATTCTGTGAAATCATTGCATTCCAGAGAGAGTGAACTGACAAAAACATATTTATCGTGGTTGATTTCTTTTTCTCCCTTCTGATGTGTTTGTATTGAGTTTTATTTGTGACATCTGAAAATAGATGAGATACGTGTGGTTTGGATGTTCAGTAAAGATTGCTTTTTATCTTTCAGCCCTCTTGAATACCCTAGTAACGTAAAACAAAGAAGTCAAAACAGACTTTCAAAAAAACCCACAAAAAAATAGCACCCTAAGTGTTTCTTTTGAATTCAGTAATTTACTCCAACCCAACCCAAGTTCAGCAAGTTCTCTAAGGCTGTTGGAGACTTTTCTCGCTTTAATGGTAATCGTGTTTGGACCTTGCCAAAATTCATATTCATAAATGAGATGCTCTTATCTGGCTTCTCCTAACACCCTGTGTTGTTGTGCTGGAAACTTTCCAGTGCAGCAGTATGTTTTACCCGTATCTTACCAACCCTATATACTGTCTACAGATGATATATATACTTCCATATTTAATGTTACTACTTCTCCTGTGAGAGTAAGATTGATTTAAGGTGTATCTGCATCTAGAAAACATGTGGGGTCATTGACCAGATTAATTTTCAATGCATTGTTACAACCAGACACATGTTGAAAGGTATTTTACTTACTGAAAAGTTGTGACTCCATTGTTTTGAGACTTATTTTTTTGAAAAGTAAAAAGTGGCTCTCAACGCAGGAATGGATGTTCTCAGTAGCAGTGCAGTAAAATCTTGGATTGTGATTAATCTTAATACTGAAATGAATTTAGAAATATAAGCTTCACTATCGTGTTCAGGATGTAAGTAGAAGCAATCAGCGTGATTGCTTAAAATAGCCCATTTTCCAATGGGAGTAGCATTCAAAATTCATCAATAGTGTGGGCATATGTTACTCAGCCAAGTAATCACTATAGTCTTTTTAGACAGTTAAAAACATTGAATTTCAACATATTGTATTAAATTCTTACTAACAGAGTCTTGGACAAGCTTCTTATACAAAGAATGTAAAACATGTTAATGAATAAATGCAAACTCATTATCTTAAGACAACACAGCAGAAGCATGAAAAACAGTTAAGTTTTTTCCCTTAGGATGACAACTTCTCAATTATAAACAGAGCACCAGAATATATGCTTACGAGGCTGTTCTTTCAGATGAGCTAATTAAGAATGTTCTAGCTTTTTGTGTGTGTGTGTGCCCAAGTGAACAACACTGTTGAGGCAGAGGAAACTAGGCAATTGTTAAGTACCATTCACAGTTTGTTCGGGTGGTTAAGTTCAGTTCCAAGACAATGTTTCAAACTCATCAAGGAAGCATTTAATTCAGCATAATTTTAGAAGGAAAAAAAAAAAAAAAAAAAAAAAAAAAGCAAAAAGCTCTTGAAGGCAAGTCATACCACCTAAGGGAGAAATGCAGATATCCTCTTTAAATTGAAAGTACTCATTTAGAAAAAAATTAGATTCAGTTAAATGTTTAATGTAAGATTTAGGAACTAGAGTGTTCAGAATACTTTTGTCTGTGATTCAAGAAAAAGAATTTAAGTCTTTTTCTGTCTAAGCTACATTTACACTTGCAGCATTGAGTCCTTCTTATCAAATATCCGTGTACTCATCAAAACAAATCCCATTGCTTACGTTAGTCCATTATTTTCTCTCAGTGTTTTTCTGCCTGACAAGAACCGATTGAGATCGGTAGAATGACCTAAAGCAGTAATCTCAGCTGACGTATTCATCTGTTCATGAGCTGAAAACATACCAATACAAGCATTTCGTTTTGATAATAACTCTTTTTATTCTATCTTACGAGCAGCAATATTAGCAATCATGTAACAGGGCTGCAGATCTCCAGCCTTCAGTATACAAAATTTCACAGCAGCCTTTTCCTTTGTAATTTTAAACTCCAACTGCCAGTGTTGCAGGGTAAATGTCTCTTTACTCTCTCTATGTATAGGGTAATAATAATAAAAGAAGTATTAGCAATTAGGTGGAAAACTGGCCAGAATATATTGTATGTATATGCATGTCATGTGCATTACAGAGATGGAAATAAAAGCAATTGATCATTCCAGGGAATGTGTGAAAAAAACATATGGGAAATTATACTGTATATATGTTCTTTTACTTCTGTTTAATATAGCAAAGTTAATTTATTCAGTCTTGTTTCATTATCAAGATGCACATCAGTCAGACTTACCATTAAAATTAAGTGGTTCTCTGAGTGGAAAGAAGAATGAAGTCCCATTATTTACCATTATTCACAGATCTACTTTGCTCATAGTATTTCTAAGCATGTACTTTCTATTGGCAAAGAAAGCATTTTGACTGGCTTGAAAGCTTAATATGCTCCCATGAACTTTTTATGACTTAATCATTAGAAATAAACTGCTTCATGATCTCTGTTACTTGATGCAAGTCTATTGTTTTTTTACAGTCCAACCTGATTCCAGGAAATCAAAATGTCTCACTGGCAAACCAGCAAAAATACTTCTGCAGTCATTTAGTAGCTGCAGAAAATAGCTTATCTGAATCAGACTCTTGAAATTTAAACAATTAAATTTGGCAGTTTCCTGTTCTGAGACAAGCAGTTGTTAACTAGTGTTGATGCTAATGAGACTCATTTCTTGTCCCTCAGTACATGGGTGAGTGTTTGTCACTAGAATATAAATTCCTCTGGTACCTTTTGAAACCATTGACTAGTTAGCTTAAATCGATGTCTCACATGTATTTATGCAGGTAATTAGTAAACTTTATGAAAAGAAGGCAGTTAGAGGAGGGAGGATTAGTGTTCCTTCTCTAAAATAAAAAAAGATAATAATCATCAGACTGCTTTTATTATTAGGTATTTGAGTCTCTTTTGAAGGGAGATGATTCAAGCATGATGGCAAAGGAAGGCTCAGTGAGACCTTGAATCACCGTGGAACCTGGCCACAAGATCCAAACTGGAGAGTGTCAGGCCTGCCAACATGATCACAATTCTTATCGCAGTTAACAGGGATGTTTTCCAGGGGGTTCCTTGGATCCTGGCAAAATTTCATCAACACCCTTAAGGACCTAGTTTCCCATTCCTACCTAGTAAAAATGGGGAATTTGTCTATTAGATGCTCTTTTGTTTTCCTGTGATTCATAAGCATAATGAAACAATGTTAGCAGATGAAATGGAAATTGTAGTGCAATTAAATTCTTAATAATTGAATAGTTGTGGAATTATGTAAGGAATCACCCAGGATCGTGAAAAGAAAATAAAAGCTATTATGGGGGCAAATTGCATGGATGTATGAGAGGCATTATTTCAATTCCTGATTTTACGTTGCACTCCAAGCTGATGTCAGAAATTAATTCCTATTTTTTCAACTTTAACCCGGTTCCTTGTTTGTCAAGTATGAACTATGTGTAAGTATGGGAAAAAATGCTGCAGATTTGTTAAGTCTTGACATCAAATTTAAAGGCAGTGATTTGCTTATCTGCAATACCTGTCACATTTTGACTTCATCCTTTCTGATGATAAAAAGTGGCGAAGGAAACTGGGTAGTCAAAATGCAAGGTGAGTTCAAAACAATGGAAATAGTTTAATTTGTTTAAATGGAAAGAACTTTTTCTCAGCTGTGGATCTTTGGATTTTTGTACTCTGTGGCAGAATCCTGTTAAAAATCTGAGGAAAAAGGTTCCTGAAAACAGGAAAGGTCTTCTGTTAGTTATTTGCATCCATTGTTAACCAAGCTTAGGCTCCATGGAAGTGCTCCATATGCAGGTTTGATTTCCTTTTAAAATTACAACCCTTTTACCCTTTGCTTCTCTGCTCATGGTTCATTTGAAGATGCAGAGTCTGTTACAGAAGGCAGGTAAGGAGATAAAATGGACGTGACAAAAATAGAGAAAATAGATCAAAAAAGGGGATATGTTGTAATATTGCAGCAAATGACCATCTGATTCCTAAAGATTTTATATGGCAGCTAGAGCTGCTAACATTATTCATGTATAAAGAAGATGTAGACGTTTCACAGACCATCCTTAAGAGCATAGGTCATGTACTCTTCAAACAGCAAAAGTACTATTGTCCAGTAAGAGAACACCATACCAAACATTTTTCTCTTTCCATGTAAATACTGGGGATGGGGAGAGAAAGGTAGCCAACAGTATATAGCAAACAGTGACTCAAAATGAATATTCCAGTAGCGTATTTCCAAAAGATATTACAAATTTTGAAAAGCAAAAATCTGAATAGAGGAGATTTGGGTTTAGATAAATATTTAAGCAATAGATAGTTCCAGAAGGGAAAATTGTATTAAGAAATTTTACTGAAGACCTCTATGGATTAAGCCTAGTGAAAGCTAGAATGCCATAAGTTATTCAGTTTGTGAAGTGTTGTCAATTGCTGAGTGAAAAAGAAAGACGTTTTGGGCTTACTCATAATGATTCTTTTCCTTCTTGAAGTTAAATAAAAGACAGGAAGGTTGTGTTTAGCAAAACAATTATCGAGACCAAAATAATTTCTGAGTATTTAGATTTTACTTTGAAAGGTAAGTACTGTGAAATGACCATATTTTTTCAATAAACATAATTCTCTTCTGATCTGTGACATTTACATTAATTCATGACCAGTTTGTACACTCTTGCCATCTTATGCAAGCTAGTGTAAAAATGAATGAGATCATCCAGCTAAAAACTCAGA
>PPHD01001235.1:0-45451 GCA_002909625.1 Bambusicola thoracicus
CGCCGCCGCCGGCGGGAAGGGGACGGGCGGCGGGCCGGGGCCGGTCCCGGGGCCCCGCCGGCGGGGAGCTCCGCGCCGACGGCCCGGAGTGGTGGAGCGGGACGGGGGGACTCCCCCGGGGCACTGGGCCGCCCGCGGGTCGCTGCCGCCACAGCTTTTGCCGTGGGGAGCGGACAGCCGCTCGGGGAGCACGTACCGGGAGCCGGGGGCGGTGCGGAGCTGTCGGGGGGGTCGGTTACCAGCGGGCAAAGCCACCCCGTGCCCACATCGCTGGCATCACGTCGAGGGACTCTCCCCCGCCTCTGCGCCCATTACACTCTCCAGATTCACTGCCGGATGCTGGCTTGCCCTGACAGGAGCAGGGGGTGGCCAAGGGGCACGTGCAGGATCACCGCGTCTTGACATGGGGATCGCTGAGCACGGTGCCCGGCCCTTGGCGTGGCTGGGATGTGAGCGTACACGCAGAGTTATTTGCCTGGCCTCCGTGCTGAGTGGCAGCCCAATGGCTGCATGAAGCCAGGATTTACACTTGTTGCACTGGGATCCCTGTCTCAGGGCCCCATGATGTCCGCAATCCAAAGTCTCTGTGCAGTGGGAGCTGCAGAGCCTGGCACGAAGCACAGGGAGCAGCCAAGCCGGCGCCTCTCAGAGCCACATGCAGGTGGGCATCAGGCACCTGGCCCATGCTTGGATCACGCTGCTCCGGCCACGTACCCATCCACGAGCATCTATTTGCTAAGAGCCCCGAGGATCTGTGTGTGTTCCCAGTGGGAACGTTCACGTGAGCATTTGGAGAAGAGCAGGTGAGGGCTGGGGCACGGGATTCATGGTGCTGCTAATTGCGGGCTCTCCGTGTCTTAATTTACAACCAGCCATTCCTGTCACAGCGGTCATTAGAGCTACACTTTCTTTGAATGTGAGCAGGGGGGTAGAAGAGGTGCAGCTGGAGGTAAACAGTAACCTGGTGCTTGTGGCAGGAAATAAGGACCCATTGTCCCCAGCACTACGTAACCAGGAAGATAATAGCTGGGACAGCAAATACCAACTAATTAGAGGGGAAACGCTGCCCTGAAATTGCAGCTGGCTGCAGGAAATGTCGGGTACTGGCTTTTATCCCTCCAAAGGTGGAGCTGCTTTATGGTGCCCCTCTGTCAGACTTTCGGCTTTGTACATTTGGGCTTCAGAGAGCAGATGTGGCGGGGTGCTGCGTGGGGAGTCACTGAGCCGTGGGGTCCCCCTTTGGGCAACTGTAGGTGCGAGGAGGAGCATCACAACCTGGGGCACAGTGGCAACTGGCTTGTCCTGTCAAGTGCCATGCTTTTCCACTGTGGTGTGACAAGGGGCAGCTGGCCACAGTGGGTCAGAAGGCCTCAGGTCCTCGTCGGCGCCTCTGATACGATGCCACCGGAGTGCAGGGGCTGCTCCATGTCCTATGATACCTCAGGGCTAGAGGTGATAGGAGGGGACAGCAGAACCGCTGCAGAACCAACAGGGACAGAGGGGTGGAACGGGGTACATGTGCTCCTTAAAAGCCTACTCAGAAAGATCTTGGCTTATTGAATGCCCGTGCTGGTTCTGATATAATCCCTGAGGAAGATTGGGCTTCCATGGATGAGTTGGTCACAGGTCCTTGTGGGGCTGGGTGAAGAGAGCAGACCACCTATACCTTTACATTGTCTTCTCCACTGAAATATCTGTCATAATTTTCTTTCGAGGAGAGCGGTTGGTTCCCTTCTTTTCATCTAGTTTCCCCCCGTAGTGTGCTCCATCCAGAACACCAACCCACTGCAGGTCATCAAAGGAAGATAGAAGAGGCATGTGGACGTGGCCAGGGCTGCTCCTCACTGGGCACCAGGGGCAACAGCTGCCGGCAGGAGGGGCTCCTGTGTAGCATCAGTTGCTGTCCAGATGTTCTTGGCAAGATGTCATGATGTGATTAAGACTCGTTGATTTAATAATGAGTTGTGTCCACAACTGGAGCTGGTTGTGGTTTGAACTTTACAGTCAGAGTCTCAGCTGTGACTAATGCTGGTGGGAGACAGTGTCACGGCACGCCAAAGGAGCTGCTACATCTGATCAGTTGAGAAAAATGGCTTAATGCAGCTCCCTGACACCACAAGCACTTCTATGGCTTCAGTCATCTTCATGCTGCTCCTTCCTTTCTACCACAATAGTGGTGTTGTCGGGCCCTCTTCAGAAGCAGGAGACCTTATCATCAGAAAGTAACATGGCTCCGACTTTTCATAATGTAGATGTTGTTCCAGTCTAGGTTTTGTTGTGCTCGTAAGCCCTTATCCCTTTGGGTGTTCCTTCTGGCCTTATGTTGTACCAGGGGAGGTTCAGGTTGGATCTTAGGAAAAACTTACCCAGATGAGTGGTGCTGCATTGGAACAGGCTGCCCAGGGAGGTGGTGGAGTCACTGTTCCTGGAGGAGTTCAAAAGTCATGTGGATATGGCACTGAGGGATATGGTTAGTGGGCATGGTGGGGATGGACTGGCAGTTGGACCGGATAAGATTAGAGGTCCTTTCCAGCCTTAATGATTCTATGTTTCTGTCCCCGTTGCCTCTGCACAATAAACTTCCCCATAGTCCTCTCTGCATGCAGTGGAGTCCAACCCCATGCCCATTCTGTGTCACCTTTGAAGAGGTTTCTGCTACTCCTTCTTCCACCAGGACGGATGATTTTTGTCCTTTAATTAGCTCCACGCTCCTGTACTGGTTTTAGTGGCAGTGATAGGAGCAGGCTGAAGGGGGTGAATCTGTTTGGAGGAGCTGAACAAATTTCCAGCAGCGAGACTTTCATGAGTCAAGGTGGAATTCATGGAATACACACCTGGAAATGGAAAAAAGTATATATCTCCAGATTCTGCCAAAGGAGGGTTCATTCCAGACAGGTTACCTGATCTGACCTGCCTTGCAGGTGTGAAAACCTTCATTGACCCACCCCATGTTCTCTACCTGCCCCTACAAACCCCAAAGGAAACCACCACCTTATTCCCAGCCACTGCCCTCGTGGGAAGCAGCCAGTTTCCTCGAGGCATAAAGCTCACAACCTGAGAATTTGTGGCACTCCACAAAAGGAAATATAGACTAAACTTCTGAAACATTTTCTCACGTTGACGTCTTTCAGGCTGTGGAATTGTCTCCCCCAGGGACACGTGGATGCTCCATTCCTTGAGTCAGTGAGACAGGATGGGACAGAGCATGGGGGTACATGTAGTTGGGAACCGTACTGCCCCGTCCCTGGGAGAGACAACGCGGGGGGGAGAGAGGAAATAAATTAGATGACTTGAATCATTTCCAGCTCTAATTGCTATGATTGTGCAGTAGTTTTCCCAGCACCAAGTATAACATTAACCATCAGAGCACGATTTCACCCATGGTCAATTAAACCAGGATTCATCTGGTCTGACATCACCAAGTCAAATCCATCCTGGACTCAGGGACACCCCCCAGTGACCAGAGGTGGGAGCCAAGCAGGGAGTCCACAGCATGGACAGAAGCTGCTGCCGTCAGAGATGGGTGCCCCAAGCACGCTCTTCCCCTGCGCTGGCACAGAGGGTAATGCAGCAACTGCACGTGTGCTCGTCTTTCCTTACCTTGGTGATCCACTCAAAGTATCCCTGAAAGTAATTCCTGCATCTGGTGGTGCTGCTGGTCGCTGCACTTCTCTGAGGTCAAACAGAGACAGCCAGCAATGCTCGTTGGTGTGCCAGCCTCGTGCGGTGGCATGTGATGTGGCCCCTGCACAGGCACTGCTACACTGCTACTGGGCCATCCTCTGCCCAGTTTGCCCCTGCTCTGGGAAGTGCAGCTGTGCTGGGCCTGTCAGGCACCCATAGCAGGACTGAGGGTCTGGAGCTGCATTTCTGAATGCTGAGTTCCACAGGCTGGAGGGCAGGGCAGGGCTCCAGGGTTTCTCTTATCACAGCCCTCCTCCTTTCAGCTCCTTTCTCTTCTTCCTCTTGTCCCTGTATGAAGGGCTGAGCTGAGCCATCTATTAGGTCTTAAATACCTAGAAATCAAATAGTGAGACCCTCTCTGTGAGCCACAGGGATTTGAAGGACAGTCATACCCAGGTGGACCTGGTGGCTGCAGTGTGTGAAGCCGTGACTTGCTGCCACTGCATAACTCAGCAGCCAGGCCAGGAGAGCATGCAGAGTTCATGCCGCCTCAGTCAGTGCTTTAATCATTACACCGACGCTCCCAGCAGCGGGCTCCAGGGGCTCAGTGAGTTAAAGTGTAACTGCCCTCCTCGGCGGCCCCCAGCCAGTAGCTCCTGCCAGCGGGACTGACCTTCCATATGAGTTCCATCAGCTCCCAGTGCTGCTTGGCAGGGACATAGGGCAGGCCCAACCCTGTGGCGCCATGGGAGGGTCCTTGTGGTACCTTGAGGAGTGACCAGGACCATGTCGGTTTTCACCCCATCCCTCCCTCCTGTTGGCCAGGTGGATTCTGTCCCCAAGCCAGGAAGACGGGAGATGTCCCTAGCAGTCCCAGGGCTACGTGGTTAGTGGGGGCTCAGGCCCCTGGCCATAGTCAGACGGTGAGGTAATCTGCCCCGGTCCCGCTCCTCTCACACCGAGTTCCTCGGTCTCTTCTGCTTGGCTTAGCCCCCAAGGCGAAGAGTTGTACATCCTCTCCAAAATTTTTATCGGCATGAGTTATGACAACTCTGGATATTCTCGTTGTCTGTTGAAATGGCCGATCCCTTCCTCAAGCCTTACTTAATTCTTGGCCTCAGCTGCTTCCTGTGGTAATGAGCTCCGCAGCATAATTAAACATGGTCTGTGATAGCAACTGCACCACTGGCTTCAGCAGGGGCAGCAGTGTTTGCCTTCCACACCAGGTCCTCCATCAAGATCAGTGATGTGATGCTGAAGTCCTGCAAATCCAGTGAGATGTCCTGTGAGGCTCTGCCAGAGACAAATGGGACCCCACAGCTCCTGTTTGTTGTCATGCACCCCTCTGCGCTTCACCACTTGCTACTGGCACAGCAGCAGCCCCCTCCCTTCACAATTTCTTTGTCCCCTCATTTAAACTTTCTTCGATAATTTCTACCTCTTAAAGCAAGGCAGGCTTCTCTCCTTTACCAGAAATGAGAAAGTGAACCAGTCCCCTGATAACCACCAGGATTAATGCTGCAGAGTAACCACAGATTGAGAAGGAAGCGCACTGCCCTCACATTGTGTCTGTTTTCCCATGGACCATGCAGAGCAAGTGGGCTCACACCAATGGAGAGAGGCTGAGGTTGGGGCTAATGGAGGGAACCCTTCTCCTTGCCTGGCTCTAGGACCCATCTCACAGCCCGTGGTGGCTGTTTTCAGCCCCATCCCTGGGTCCCTCACCCTGACACTGCAGGAACATTTCCTTTCCATAGGGATCTCCCGCTTGCATGCTGGAAATGACTGGAAGATCATTGGGCACCCCTTGTCCTCTCCAGCCGCTCCCTTGCTTCCCCACATTGCCACTGGCACGGGGTGATGCAAGCTGGCTTCTGGGGTGTGTGACGCTGCTGGTGGGGCAGGTGACGGGGAATGTGCTGACAACACCAAGCTGGGAGGGTGCGACCGGTGCCACCAAGGTGCTTGGGAAGCGGGCAGAGCCTGGACAGGGAGGGTGGCACAGCACAGAGGGACGCCCTGCGTGCCTGCTGGGTGCGCAACTGCCATGGGCAGAGCTCATACAGCCAGGGGATGAGCACTGAATAGAGGCAGAGAAACCAGTGTGCTTCCTGCCTCAGGGAAGTGATGAAGTCACTGTCCCTGGAGGTGGTCAAGAAAAGGATAGATATGACACTGAGGGACATGAGTTAGTGGGCATGGTGGTGATGGGTCAGCAGTTGGGCTAGATGGTCTTTGAGGTCTTTTCCAACCTTTGTGATTACATTAAGCCGGGTTTGGGATGGCCTCCGTGGATGCTGGCTTTGCTGCTCACAAACCAAGTGACAATAAAGCCTTTGTGTGAAGGCCATCATGTTTTGTTGGCTGCAAAGCATCCTTTGATGACAAATCTCTTTGGTTAGTAGTCTCACCTTCACAGTGTAAGCCCAAAGGGAATATAAATACAATTATTAGACATTGTGGCTTTTAAGCAAACATATTTAGCATGGGTAATATATGGGCTTACACAAATACCAGCATTAAAGCATATAAAATAGGCAGAGAAGGAAACTATAATAACTGAAGCACCAGCACAGCCACAAGATAGGAAGGGGAAGATACCAGGTGACAGAGGATGGTTCTTTTCATAGGCACTCAGATACTATGTTGAACATGGTCTGAGAGCTGAGGCACCAGACAAGGTGCTGCACACACATAACTGCTGTTCCTTTGGCACATTTCAAGGGATCAGTCAGGAAAAGGTACCTGTGCGTGTATTTGTGCACATAAGGAGCTAAATACATATAAGCCAATAAGTTTTAGTTCAGATTGCAGTCATTATATGCTTGTAAAGGTAAAATCAAGGACAGAGTTGCCCTGTTTAGTTTAAGTTATATTGCTTTTGTGCTCTGTATTCTCTCTGGTCAACTTCCTTAAGAAATCATGGCTGAATTTGCTGCTTGAGATACAAATCCTCCAGGATACACAAAACGCCCACTGCTTGACACTGGTCATAGCATCTGAAAGTTAAGCCAAAACTCACTAAATGCTTCAGCAGATTCTGGGACTGTAGTCACACACACCTGCAGAGAAAAATATCCCCAAACCCCATGATTCATGCCCCCAAACATGATATTTGCTCTCACGCACGAGGGCTTGTTTTCACTCAGGAGGCTTTTGGCTTTTTGATTAGCCCATTTCATTCTTCTTTCTGAGGCTTTCCAGTTCACTGAAGCTTCATTTTTCTTCAATTCTCTCCAGCAGTGAGAGCTGGCGTTCTTTTTTTGTACATGCAAGTGTACAAAAGTGCAAATGTTCTTTCATTGCAGGACTTCGGGAGCTGTGATTTGAAGAACCAAATGTCACGAAAGATTATAATGTCTCGTTTAGCACCTTCAGGATGGTGGTTGGTCTATAATCCATTCTGTAGAAGTGTGAATAACCTGTGCACAGAGATCTGCAGAGAATGAGCGAGCTGTTGGGTGCAAAGGGCCCAGACCTATCTCTGCTGGTACTTAAGGAATACATACAGTTGTGCATTAGGGGTGACCACATCATTAATTGTCAGTGGGCTACGGAAACCTTCCCAACCACATGGCAGCTAAACCTGCAAGCTTCTCTTGCCCTTTTATTGGACTGAACTGCTGAACTGAGCTGCAGGTGGTGGTGTGGATGGAGCCCCTGTGAAGGCAAGGGAGGAGATGAGCTTTAATTTCTCCTTTTGTCAGTTTGCCCTTTACCAAGTTCCTTGGTTCTTCCCTGTTGGCAGTTGGTGTCAGCACTTCAGTGAGGATATGCTTTGAGACATGTGAGCAGCAGGAAGAGCTCTGGGGCTGGCTCTGAGCTGGGCAAGAAGCCATTGCTGCCGCCCTGACTCCTCACACGGCCATGGGATTCCCAAACGATCCCACACAACACCAGGCTGCAACACACCCCGCAGCCACACGGCTCAAAGGTCTCCATCACGTCTGAACTTGCTGAGATAGCATCTGAAGGCTGCACACGTAATGATGAGCACAAGTGATATTGTTGTGCTGAACAAGGTCTCCAACCAGAAAAACAAAAACAGGGAAAGTCAGCGTCATCTTCCCTAACCCCTGTCACTGCTCAGCTGTAAGCAAACGCAAAGAAAAGCCCTGGGTCAGCGTTAGCTGGGATGACTTTGCTGTGTGGACCTTAGACTGGTTTCCCAATGAAGTCATGCTCCAGTCTGTCACTTCACACAAAGGGAGCCTCTGGGTCATCCGCGGTGATGTTGTCTGCAGCTCTATAGATAGCTTTGATCTACTCTTCTGACAGCTGAACATAAATAATTGTGCTGCCGCTGTTGTTTTCAGGAGTCATCGCTTCACTCACAATGGGATCAAATGAAAGCTTCCAGCCGTAAGGGCCCGGAACAGCCTTCCACTGCCACCTTGAAGTCGCTGTGCCCAGCTCAGCCTCAAATCATTGCAAATAGCCCTGGTGACCTCACAGCACTGTATGACGGGAAGCAATCCCGAAGCATGCAGAAGCTGGAGTGAGCCAAGCAGTTCAGTTCCCATCTTGAGGCCCAACAACACCCCTTGCTCTGGCCTGCAGCAAGTCCGTTTGCCACATCTGATGATAACTTTGTGGGCCAACAAAAGTAGCCAGCAAAACCACCTTATTGAAATCCAGAACTGTTCCTAAGAACAGAGTGGGATTTGCTGCTGGAAGTGACTTAGGGAGGGTTTCATATCTAGTATCAAGTGGCTGCTGGAAATGCCCAGGCTGCAGGCTGCCCGGCCAAGGTGGAGTGACAGTGTTCTTGTGCTTGTGTGTTTGATCTGTTCTACGGTAAGCGATGCACAAAATGCCCTCCTGCAATGGTATGCTGGCTCGGGTAGGTGCTGCCATTGCGTGGCTGCACTTCACACGGCTGCAGCTTGGACAGCAAACAGCCCTGAAGCCACACTGTGCTCCTTGGCTGCAATGAGGAGTGTCAGTGTGTACTTTGAGTTCAGGAGCAGTAATTCAGAATATCCTTGATAGTCACACCTTTGCTTAGACTTTAACAATCACCATCAGAGACAGGAAGAGCAGAGGAAGACCGTCACTACTGCTCCACATTAACATCAAACCGGATCTCCCCCCCTGCCCTATTAAGTCTTTAGCTCCCTCACAACCTCAGATAAGTTACCTGCTATAGGAGGGTTCTGGTACTAGAAACCAGGTGGGGGCAGTTCAGGTTTAAAGACCCAAGCGTGGGGAGGTGCCCATGTGCAGGCTGCCCTCAGCCCAGGTGTGGGGTAGGATCAGGGGCGCTCACATTGTGAGCTGCTGACTTGTGGGGGCTTTGTGGCCTTGCACATCCCTGGCACCTGTTTGGTGAAGGAGGGTCAGACAGCTCAGCCAAGAGCAGGAGACAAGCACTAACACAGGCTGAAGGTTTGGGCATATACAGGTGTGTGGCTAGAAGGAATTAGATCACGTTATTACACTTGCAAAACTAAGCTGCACAAAGCACCCAAGTAGGCACGTGATGCGCAAAGCATCCAAGTAGGTGCGTGATGCACATAGCCCTAGAATAGATTTTTCTCATTGACCTAAACAAAGAAACAGAGAGATGATCCCCATTTTAGCTCTGGATCTGGATGATATATTTTTGTATGCTCTCCCAGACTAAATCCCTGCTCTAGGTACCTGTGAGCTGTGGAATTTGAAGCCTGGGTCTTCCCAAATGTCAGGATCTGATTCATTTAACACTCAAGACAAAGCAGATTTGAATTTACGTCTCCTGAAAAATATAGCAATTCTTTCTCTGAGACAATTCTTTCTTTATAGGGGCAGCCTCTTGGTGTTGTAGGTCACTGATGTGAGGGACAATTTACAGAATCAAAGTAACAAGAGGCTTGCAATGCAGAACTGGTGGCCTTGGGAAAAGCACAGATAACCTCAGTGCTGAGGCTTATGTAATTGCTGGTTTGAAGAAATCAGTTCATCCTGCACATATAATGAAGAAAAGGTCCAGAAAAAAAATGGATGGATGCCTCACCCCTGGAGACACTCAAAGTCAGGCTGGATGGAGCTCTGAGCAACTTGATCTAGCTGTGGGTGTCCCTGTTCACTGCAGGGGGTTGGACCAGATGGCCTTTTAGGGTCCCTTCCAACTCAAACGATTCTATCATTCTTTGAAATTTCGTTGTGTAAATGCATAACCAAAAATTGCATCATAGACCCACCAGGAATGGAGTCATGTACTTTCTAATTTCCAGACCTTTGGCATTGCAAGCTTAGTATCCTTTCAACATGGTTTCCAGTGTGCAGATGTATGAATATACATACATATTCTATTGCACAGATGTACACAGATGCACAGAGATACACGCACACGTGTGCGTCAGTGTGTTGGGCTACAGATGATGCATTGTCTGAAGCTAAACACAGCTTCCATGTGTTATATAACAGAGTTTAAGAGCGTTCGTATACATTCCAAGGCTTGTGGTTCTCCAACGGTGAGCCATTACAGAAAATGAAGGGTTTACTCCAGCTGAACAAAAGTCTTTTTAGGAGGGGCTCTGAGCTGGGTCTGCAGCCCTTCCTTTTTCCCAGCACTGAAGGAAACCAAGTGATGTAACGTGCTGTGTCACGAGGTTTGCATCCGCAGACATTTCGGGAGCTGAGTTCCCACGAATGGAGTGATGTACGAAAGGACTGTGGATCCTGGGCCTAATATTTAACTTCTTGGTGACTCATCCAAGACTGTCCTAGTGTTTGCAGTTGTAACGCTTTGGCAAATGTGACTGATTACATGCTTAGAAGCACCTAGATTTTCAGCCCACGTCCATAGAACCACTGGCTGCAGCTCTGCTGCTACAGCCTGCAGGGCCCAGCTGGCTCGCTGGCCAGATGGATCATCAGTCTATTCAGAAGATGTTTGGCTCAGTTTGCTTGACAAGGAATTTTTTTTTAACAGTTGTGTTTATTATGTGCAGCTACAATGCATTTGCTTTCTTGAGGCTTGCTCCCTTTCTTTTTTTCTTTAGGGCCTTTTGAAACAGCAAAAGGCAGATTTTGGCCATTGGCCCATGAGTTTTAAACGTCCTGAAGCCCAGTGAGAAGAATGTCTACTCGATATCTCAAAGCCCCAGCCTAAAGGTCACTAGCCATATGCAGATCACCTCATTAGCTCAGGCAATTAGTTTGCAATGAGTGTTCTGGGTAATCCTGCACACGTGCAGTGCAGCTGATGTTTCCCTACAGCATCAATCTGCATAAGCAAAAAGAACCAAGGCAGCACAAATGCTGTTGGAAACAGGAGCTCCAAAACACATTGATTTCTCTTCCCAGTGGCTCTCTGAGATGGTTTCAGCAATTTCCCTGACTGGTTTAATTTAGAGATGATACGGGGGCAAGTGTCACACTCCTCAGCAAGATTCACGGGGACGCGAGGCTGCTCTGTGAGGCCTCTTGCACTCTAACCCACCTTTGCAATGCACACCAAGAGAGAGAGGAAAACACTGTAAAACATTCTGCGTGTGTTTGATCACAGAACTGACCATTTTCCATCTCCACTGTGGCCTTGCCTGTTTTTTGTCTCGCTAACAGAAGTCAACACAGACAATTTTATTTAGATGCCTTGTTGCGTTTTACTGCACAACCCATGAAATGTAACCTGAAGCACAAATGCACAAAAGGGATTTGGCATCTTTGTTCTGTGGCACGAACAGCGTTATTGTTAGGGGCCATCCCAAACAGGAGTCTGCCTGCGGGGACATGGCGAGCAGCTCGCCGAGCAGCCGGGCCCAGCCGGGCCCTGCAGGCCCACAGCCCTGCTGCCCACACTTCCTTGCCCTGCGCTTGTCCTGGGATGGGACACTGGGACCACTCACCAGCCCATCATTGTACAGCAATCAGTTAAATTTATGTGGCATGTGGTTTCGTTCAGCTCATCTGGGCTCCCCTGTAAGCCAGGCACACCCTGGCCTGATTGGAATCATGAAGGCCCTTCCTGGCCAGACGCTCACCCGAACACAAAGCAGACTAGGCACCGAAAGGCCAACGGGTTCTTCCTCTCAAAGCTCCTGAGACCCTTAATCCCCGTGTATCCTTTTTCCACATGCAGCTTTATGCATTTGATTGAAGACCAAGTTATAGGGATCCAATTAGCAGAGGGAAGGGACTCTGCAGGCCCTGAGACCAGGGGGCTTTTTGCTGTAGTGTGTGAGGTCATCCCCACAGAAACAGTTAGGGTCTGAAGAGCCCCTCAAAATGATAAATCTACAGCGAGCAGGAGGGACGTGGCCAGCAGAACATCGCAGAGAAAAATCTGCTGTGTGGACAGACAAAAGAGGGACGAGGCTTTACAAGTGAAATTCATTACAAATTGTCCTGATGTGGGGAAGTCATCTCCCAGGGCTTTGGGATAGCTGCAGAGAATCTGGTGGAGTGCGTTTAAAATGGACATTGTTCTACCACTGGGACCTGGTTTTGCAACGCTATTCTCTTTTACAGCAGTTAAGAAATGCGAGAAAAATGAGATTTTATAGTGACATTACTCAGGCGATCTCCTGCGTCCTCAAAATGTAGCTGGAAGCAGAACACCGGGCTGAACCCGTTTCCTCCAGCGCTGCAGGGGGCACAGGCCACCCCTGGTGACAAAGCTGCAGCTCCGCAGTGGCTGATGGTGCTGTGGGGACAGGACTTGTGCTCAGGACTCACGGAGAGCACGCTGTGTAAGGCAGCCTTGCCGACCTTTGCACCTCAAGTCTTTCCAAGTCCATACGACTTGATCCTGAAATAGGCTCAGTGCCGAATGTGCATCTGGGATTCAATCACTCGTTAGCAGCCTTGGAGTCCTGTTTATTTGGAAAACAGGTGAGAGAGAGACAAAGGGAACGGCTCGCTGTAAACACGGTTGCTTCATCTCCACTTACCTGGTTGGTGTGATCCCAGGGTATGGGGGACACCCCTACAACGGTGCTCACTCACATTCATCTTGCAGCAACTTGACCTGTGCCCACCCACCCTGGCAGGGGCACAGGGCAACCCCAAAAGGAATGGAGGGGCGGTGGGTCTGACCCCAAGCCTGGTCTCAAGAAACAACCATGCAGCCGCCCGGTCCTCTGACTTGATTGTGTGCACTGAGGGCACTGAGAGAGACACACTGGGATTCGCTGCAAATGAAGACAACAGCACGGAATTTTTAAATAATTTTATAATTTCCTGATGAACTTAGTCTGTGAATAAAAAAAGAAGAAAAAAAAAATGAACAAAGTGTTTATATTATCAAGGCAAAGTTGAATATAACACATTTTCTTTGCAATTTCATTATCCTGTCAGTAACATGACTCCAGCAATAAAACACATACAAGTTGAAGGCAGCGTGCGCACTTGCATCACGGACATCAATGTCTCCCGCTGCTGTTATTTCCAAAAGGAATCCAAGTACACCAGATCCCATACCCAAAGCCTGTCTCCCCCTCCACTAAAGTGCAACACATCTCTTCCAAAGCAAATGAGGGATCCATGTCTGCAGAGCGGATGGAGTATCCCATCCTGCAGAGGTTTTTTTAACCCTTAGGGCAATCCTCTGGATCGCCCCCATACTCTTGGTGAGCCAGAACCTGGAGTGGGGCCCTCATTATGTACTGACTTGGAGGGAAACAGCAGTGTGCTACTCTAGTGAGCTCGGAGCAGCACATTAGACTAGCACAGAAGTTACTTCCCTGTTCATGGTCCCATTTTTCATCCTCCTTCAGAATCTGAACAGATAAAGGCATTTGCCACCAGAACTTCCCCAGATGTACTGTAATAAGCATTTCAGGACGGGCCCGGTGCAGGCACCCTGAGCCAGGCTGCTGCCATGTGCTGCTGACTGAGGGCTGAGGGCAGCCTGAATCTCACAGGGACTGAGGCCTGGTCATGCCCGTGGAGAGCGAAGGAAAGATGCCTACTTGTACAGTTTAACTTCAGATTTGGATTTTAGTTGATGACCACGTTTTACAATAAAAGAGATTACATATGACTGATGAAGAGATCCATTTTTTTTTTTGTCAGCCCAAATTGAAAAAATAGTGTTTTGAGCAACAAACCCACCAAAGCACCGAGAAACTATGGTGGATATACTATTTAAAAGCAAAATTGATTTACTTCATTAAGATCCAAACAGGAAGTGCAAAATGAGGATAAATAGCACATGCTAATTAACTTTGAAAGAAAAAATACATTCATTTAATGACGTTCTTTACCTAGTATCACAGGTAAAGCAAAATGTGTGGGCTTTTCTTTACATTACATGCCAGTTTATCCTCACATTGTTCCTTGTAAGCAGCTCTGAAAATGGACCCACATGCCTACAGCCAAACTACACTTGCATGTGGCCCTCGCATGTTGGCCAAACCATCTGGTCCATTTACGTCAATGGTTCACACTGTAGGGGACACCTGATGATACCAGAAAAGACTGATCTCCAAAATCCCCTTTCTTTCTGCCCATTTCTGTACTACGTGAGGCATGCACAGTCTAAAACTGGGAAAGCAGGAATTTACAACGCACAGTTCATGACATTTCCAAAGAGGCCAAGCCTCCTGGACCTCAAAAGCCTGCGAAGGGCAACTGGTTATAATTATAAGCCCACAAATCCTTTTCCGTACAGTCCTGAGAGGAGGAGTCACGGCTTTGTTGTTTTGTTACTTGAATTCCTTTTGATGACATTTATTTTTTATATATTTTTAAAACACATCTTTTTCAGTTCTACTACTATCTTTTTTTTTTTTTTTTTAATCCGACAACAGACACACATTGTTGGTAACTGCCCCAGCCTTAGGACCACACAGACAATATCAACAAGCAGAAAACAAAACAGGAAAAAAACGCCCCTGAAAAAGTCAGGAGAGATACTGATGACAGGGTTACAGCACTCACCACACACACTGGAAAAAGTCAGGATTTCTGTGTTTATGCTTTTGACACTAAAAAGTTTTGAAACAGTTTTTCTTTTTAAAAAAGTCAGTGGACACAGCCATTTTGTTCAGAAGGATTTGCTGCTGTATAAGGTTCCTTCCATGTATGCGGAAGAAACAATTAAAAACGTGATTTTGCTTAAAAATCCCCTCCTGACACTCATTCTCTTTGCCGCGCTGACGAGACTGATTGGCAGGGTGCTCTCGCCAGCAGTGCTGGACACCCTCCGCCTGACCCTTCCACCCCACCAGCTTCACTGGGGCAGTGTTAAGTTATCCATTGCCTTCTGCTTCCTCCCCATTTCCCCGTTCCAGTGCAGACGTTGAGCTGAGTAGAGCTTTTAACATCAGATGCCTTGATTGTACTATTTCCCTTTTTATTTTATCGGTGTCACTGAGAGATGCGTGCGTGACTTATGTAGTGAAATATTTGTTTCAAAATGGTATCAGTGAGTGGCTCTCTATATCCTTTGTAAAGAGTCTTTCAGTGGCAACGATTGGCAATTAGTCCAGAAGTGGGGACTCAACCCTGTTAACCTGTTATCGGTTGTAGAAATTTCCCAAAGAATTGAGTGTTAGCAGCAGAACGGGTGGGAATTAGAGGACAAACAAAAACAGGAGCCCCTTTGGTTAAGAAAACAGGGTTATGTATATAAGAATTATGACATCAGCACTCCCTTGTCTAAAATACCGAGACCCACAAAGTACCAGCAAATCTGATAGAGAAGGTATATTCCAGCAGCGCAACTGGAAACGGCACATACAGTTCCGTGCATTGCATGACCTTCGCCGTCCATCCACTGGACTTGGCAAAAATTGGATGCTCCAAAGAGAGTTTGGCATTTTCTAGAGGGAGAGCTGGTTAAAGGCAGTCAAAGTGAGAGATAACAGCAGAAGCTTAGAGTTTTGTTTGGGAGCGCTCCAGCCAAATCTTCCAATCGCAAATAGTGCTAATGTTCTCACACTGCAACTCTAGTGTTGTAATGTCCTTTTAGTGTTTTAAATGAGGATTGATTCTGAGGAAAATATGTACTTGGACTCATGGATATCATCAGCCAAGCATGGTTGGGATGTCAGCTTTTACACTATACCTGGACTGCAGGCTTGAGCTGTTTTTCAGCTCAAACCCAGCGAAAATTATCTATTTAATTTTCTACAGGCAGATCCTCAGGTCCTTACATCTACCAGTTTCTCTACAAATGAAAGATTGGAAGGAAAAAAACAAAACAAAACAACAAAGGAATCAAGACTTTCACAACTCCCGCAGCAAATGGAACTTCATTAAAGAGCAGAACAAGAAGTAAGTTTCCCCAGGCTCACTGGGATGTGGACGGGAGGCCAGCAGGCAGGAGGGGCCCCTGAATTTCCCAGAAGTGCTGTACTGTGGGACTGCTGCACTATGAAACTGCATGTCCCTGGCTGCTCACACATGGATGTAAGATATCAGAGGAATTGGAGAGGGTTAGGCAAATGGATGAGCATCATGGCAAGTACACATGTATGAATTTTCTGCCATGTGCCTGATAGGAGGTTTCTTGATGGATAATGATCACCATATCCATTGATTACCCCAAGGCAAATGTTGTGGCACTCCATACAAACAAGAAGAAAAGCTTTCGCTGGTCACACTCAGATTAAATCACAGCCAGCAGCATCTCCCAGATCACAAAGTTCCTCAAACTATTTGCCATGACAAGATCTATATCTACTCAGGATCAGAGAGATTATTTGAAATAGTTCAATGGAGATCAAGTTGGATCAAATCTGTTCCCAACTGAGATCTGCTCTCTCTCTGAAAGTACTTTACTGAGGTCTAAGATCAATTTTTAAGTTGCAAGTCTAGAAGCCCAAGAAGATAACAGTAGTTAAGAACACTTGCAAAGGCCCAGTAATCCTGCTGGGAAGAACAGCAAGTGTGTGGCTTGCAGATAAAAGACCAAATGGCCAGTGTGAAAACTGGCCAGGCTTGATAAACCCTTTCAGGGAAGACACTAGGAGATGCACACACAGTGAGATTCACCTGGTTTCAGACGCATAGGTCCCGCAGACAGCAACGTGCCTTTGCTGAGGCACTTTGCAACCAAGAAACAGCCTCAGGCTGGCAGCTGAGTCAAAGATGCAAAAGAACCAGTGCCGAAACTCAGAGCTTTCCTGTGATGTATGGGCAACTCACCACACAAACGGAATTGAAATAACAGCCAGAAATGACCACCCCTTGCTCCCATCCCTCCCCCTTCCCCTGCAGCAGGAACACTATCAAGGGACATCTCAGTAAGAGGTTTACAAGCAGGAGTCATTTGAACCATCGATAAGGGAAATTCCACAGCTTCTCACAGAAGAGGGATTGTTTTACAGCAGGGAACCAGGGCAGCTGGAGATTTGACCATATAAGTTAATGAGATAGTCAGGAGTGGTGGTGGCAGTGTGATGATGTTAGGCTGATGGCCCTGATGGTTTTACAGGCAGCATTAAATTCCTTGAGTGAGTAATTAGGGGTGATGAAGAAAAAGCAAGAGGAAAGATTTCAAAACAACAGCTCCTATCAAAACGTGCTGACTCAAATAATAGGACCAAAGGGGTGGTTCTGGTATGAGGCATGGCTCAGTGGTATGTACAGTCACTGTCTACACGCCTTCCGGTATTTCCCCCTTGCAAACATTCAGGTTCCCATTACTCTCCTCTTACATGAGGAAAAAAAAAAAAAAAAACAAACAAAAGTCTTTGGATACAGGCTAATACTATACTGAGAACTAAAGTTACATTTCCTGATTTGTAAAGCACTGCCAGATCAAAAGATGGAGAGGGTGCGAGCCATCACTTCTTTGGAGACCTAGGTATTTCCACCCAGCAGACAACATGCCTATGGATACAGCTGCTTCTTCTGAATCATTACAGTAGAATGAATTAGGGTATGATTCATTTCAAATTAGTTAGTTTCCAATATAATCTACAGATGTATAAGTTTTCAGCTTTGCCCAGTTTTCACTGGTTGAAAAGAAGACGGTACATCTTCCCTTATGGAAACTTCTGCTGACTTCCTTTCTATCAGAAGCAATCGGTCATTCCAAGGTGTAAAAATAAGGCGTGGAAGACCTACAGGGGGTTTATGCTACAAATTTGAAAGATGTAGGAAATTCCGTTCTTCTGAAAGAGGTTGAAACATTTTATTTAGCATAACGGTTTAGTGATTAAGCTCAAAATGTAGTAAGTCAGATGGAATTAAACTCTAAATGGGAGGCTCTGAATGGGAATTGTACTGAGAGACAGACGATGGATGGATGCTGCAATCAGCTGATGTTTCTAGATCTCCGAGTAAAATCACAGTTACAGCCATGGCTGCAGGAGTCAGATGGTTCATAATTAGCTTGTGACTAGAAAACCAAGATTTCATCGCCTGCTGTGTTGCTATTTGGTCTCCTTGTCCCCTCCCCCTGTTTTCTTAAGTAATATGAGAAAGCTAAAGGGGAAAAACTCCTTTAAGGAGTACATGGGGACACGTTAAACAGTTCTGTCCTGCAAATGCCCCCAGATGCATATAACCGTTGGTAGCCAGGAAAAAAATGTGTCCTCTTTAATGCAGAGCCCAAGAATGAACACCCAAGTCCTACTCATAAAATAGGATTCTGAATTGCTACGACGACAAACCGACCTGCTATTTCAGGTCATATTACCTATCAGCAGGGGCTTTAAATGAGCAACAAAGATGGATGGGAGCAAGATGAAGGCCTCTCATATACATATAAGAATTGCACTGGTTTAGCTAAAGCTGTGATTTTATACCTATCTACTCAGCTGGGTGCCAACTCCAGCAGAGACACTCCTCTTTATAAGAACAGGTTCTTGCTTTGAATTCAAACGAATTCCTTGTCAACCTAAACCAACCCAAAATAAATTAATTTATAATTATAGTAAGAACTGTGTTGCTAATTTACCTAAATTAGTTTTAAAATTATATTTTTAAGCTAAATGATGCAATTTGCTCATGTACAAAATGCCGAAGACTATTCTGATGGCAGCTGGTGTTTACAAGCCTACAGCCTGAAAAATTAGCAGTTGGCAAACTATACAGGTTAAGCCTGGGAGCTGACTTGTTGACCATACCTGTTTGAAGGGGGAGATCTCTCTATAAAATAAGAATTTAGGTGATACAGACCTACGAAGAGCAACCTCAGCTGAAAAAATGAGGAGCCAATAGACAAAAACAGTTATCTGAAAATATGCCCCACTCAGCACTTCAGGGTCAAATCACTGAACAATACAAATCAATGTTAAGTAAACAGAAAGTACCAGCATGCCGACCTCGTTTCTCAGCTGCTAGATTAAGTCACTAACAGAACATAATACAGAAACCTTCCTTTCCTCTCTACGTTATTTAAGAACATGAGAAACATTGAGACAGGCAGTGAGATCCGAGCTAGCTAGCTGATGCTGGCCATTTGTAAGCCATAATCGGAGCATACTCAGGTTTAGTTTTTAGCACTATGAAATAGAGGCTTTCAGCTTTTATGAGAAAAAAAAAAACAAACAATAAATGAATGAAAGGCAAGGGCTACCCATCTGCAACCTCCTGAAGAACTAGAACTTCTTGTATTCAGTGGATCCCCTCTTTGATCAGGAGACTCGGAAGAGCTCTGCTTAGCTGTATCCAAAAGTCCAATACAATCAACAAGTCAGCGGGGAATTGGATGCTAAAGTAGAAAGGCAGTGAGAAGATGAACATAAGCATGACCGATTAATCATAGACTGGAAGAACCTAGAGAGCGTGTAGTTTTTAGAGGTGGGTTTTTTTGTTGTTTTTGTTTTCCTTGCAAAAAGTGCACCAGAAGTTTGTGTTCCATTTTCTGTCTTTCACATCCCTCTCCACTCTCATGGCTCCTTGGACTGACTGGGCTCGGCCGTTGGTGTGCTGCTCCAGCGGGGCTGGCGGCCGAGGTCATGATGACTCCTCGAGTGCATTGACGACTTGCTCCAGGATGTCAGGGCAGTGATCTGCTATCTGCTGTAAAATGGCGTTGGCAAACTCTTGCAGCTCTGCGCTTTCCTTCTCGCCCTTTTCTAACTCGTCTCGAAGCTGCAAGAAACACACACGACTACAGTCATTCTTTGCTATTACACAATGAGTCTGCCTAGCAGGCTCAGCTCTAAGCTAAAACACCAGCTTTAGGAAGGCAGCAAGCAGAGGGCACCATGCAGGGTGTGCTCCCAGTTAAAGCCATCTCACCATGGGAAAACTAAGTGCCTTAACTACTCCTCAATAGATTGTTTTAAGATTAATATCTGCAAAGCTTCCTTTGTATGATGTTTCTCTGAAAGCAACTGTACTCCAGAAAAAAAAAAAAAAAAGACCTTATTTTGCTAGTATTTCAATTAACTTGACTTTTATTGATGGATAACAGGACATATTTACTTCAGAATTGCTTCCTATGTGAAATCAATAGAAATGTTACAGACTCCTACCTAATGCACTCAATGTCAACTAGCATTCTGATTTGTCTTTGGAAAGAGTAACTTTCAGACACTGTGCTTCTTAACTCAGTCATAAGATTGCCATACAGAATTGTGGTGGAGCACACATACTTTTTGTTTACTAAGAAGATTATACATTTCCTATTGGATTATTTCTTCAGAATAATTGGCACAGAATGAGACATGAAACTTGAAAACATTATCTTATTCATATTTTGTATTGTCCACAAGCTGTTTGTCGAACAGACAGAGTAACAAACCACAGCACACAACACAATGGAGTTTATGTGAACATGGCTTTTAGTTCTGAATCAAATGGCACTGCCATAACTAGGGGCCCAATGTCTTAGTGCGGAGCAGGAAACATCTGCCTTCAGTAACCTGTTTATCCAACACAGAATTGATAAATCCCATGCTAGCCTGTGAACTCCTCAGGAGAATCCCAAGTAAGATTGTAATTTGTGGAAGCATTAAGGGATTACTGTAGTCACAACAACCTAAGGATCTAACAACAAGGAGAAGCAGCATCTCTTACCAGACCAGATGACATAGTTAAATAGATTGGATAAGCTTTCAAGCATACAGCTTTATCAAACACTACATAGCAAAAGCCTGCTTTGTTTTATCAGCGATAATGTTTCTTCTAATTTATTCCTTCCGAATAGAAGACAAGCATATCTGTAGCAGGTACATACACTTCTTAAACAGGTCTGAAGTTCACTGCAAGCTTTTGCATTTAAAGTTTTGTTAATTTAAGCAGCTGGAGCAACCAGCTTATCTATTGTTGAACCTTCCTTTACATTTGATTTGTTGAGTTTCTAATACTACCTGGTAATAGTCTTGCAACATTTCTTATTCTTGAGTTATTATCGTTTTATTGGAACTCTACTGTGTTCATATGTGACATGGAAAGAATGCCACAGTGGGATTTTTCAGCTGTGAAGGGATACCTGGTCACCGGCATACAAAGCTCTTGATCTGTATTTTGTACTTGTGTAATGCTGCTTGTTGTGTTACAAAGAGACAGCTGTCAGGCAGCAGGGCAACAGAGATCGGTTTACCTCAGTAAGAGCACAATCAGAAGGAAAAGTCACATTCCTGCAATTAAAATTCTAATCAGATAGGATGTCTTTGCTCAGCGATGGCATCAAGCAAAGCATGGGAGATTGCTACAGTGTACTGCAAGAAATACTGCATGAAAACAAACAGGCTAAGAGTGACTACAGAATAAACACTAATGCTTTTCAAGAAGTTATGGTATAGACTTCTATAGACAAAAGCGAGAGAAAGGAAATTAAAAGGGTAAGCCAGCTCCACTACTCCCTTTACTAGGCAGGGTAGCATATAGTAAATTATTTGGGCTTTGCGTGCTGAATGTTAGTTTAATGTGCTCTTATGTGCTTTGTTCCTACTGGCTGGTGTGCTCACAGCTCAGCTATATGAATCTGAGAGGGGCTGATGCCAAGAATCACAATGCGAAAGCAACCTGATCCTGCTCGGCAGAACGACATGAGCTGGGGAAGGGGGAAACGAGCTGGAGGGGAGTACTTGGGGCTGTGAGAGGTCTCAGGGGAGCAGGGAGGGAATTCAGCAGTAACCCATCAGGCTCAGGAAGGGCACGCAGCAGGTCTGCGATTAGCTTGGTTCCAGCAGCCTGGCACAGCAATTAGTTGGAAATTTGCAGTGGATGGATAAGCCTAGGAGAGGTCCAGTCAGCAAGTGGGAATGAAAGACACAGCCAGCCAGGAGCAGTGCTGCAGATGAAAAACCAGGAGATGTGGTCTAAGGTGCTATGTCCCAAGTCTTTGGTTGTCAGGCTAGTGAAACTCCAGCAATTCACGTGGCCCCAAGCCACCTACTGCTGGGAAACTCATGGGGCTGGTTTTAATGCTGAACTCTGAGGCACGGCTTCCTTGGCTTTTTGGGCCAGAGCAATGATTTGATGGTGCCATTCAGCAGTAAGGTGGAAGGTTGTGGAGGCTAGGAAAGACCTGGGGCAATGGGAGAATAAGCAATTGATGTAATTCTGCTTTTCTCCATCAGTTTGCATGCAGGAGTCCATTCTGGGCTCCTGACCCACAAGAAGAGGACCAGGAGAGGGCACTGTTAGCAGGGAAACAGGGTCTGGCTGACATGGGTCTGGCCTCTCGGGCCTTGCTCCACCACCCTGAGCAGAGCTGTCCTCCAGGTAGCCCAGCCAAGTCTCGCAGGTAAAGCTCCAGAAAAGTGATTTTAAAAACCAGCAGAATACCAAAGCACCTCAAGGAGATTAACCTCCAGAAGTGAAGGGAGGTCGGTGGACAAGGGGGAATCCTGCAGGCTGTTGTCTTCAGCCAAGCAGCGCTGCAAAGCCAGTGACTCAGTTTCTTGCTGTGCCATTAATTTATGTGAAAGTATGTGTATTACAGAGATTCTTTATAAAATAGAGAGAATATCAACAACATAAGCCCACACCAAAGCTGATGTAAGTCAAATGTAATCAAACAAAAGTAACAAACCTAACCAGATGGAGAAATTATTTCCAAAAAATAAGTTTTGGGCCATCAAGAGGAGACTGCTCTGTATGCTGAAGGCAAGCAATAATACTTTGTAAATTAGCACAGACAGAAAGTCTATGCAGCTGTCTGGCAGATGTCTGTGATGAAACATTTGAAAAAAGCAGCAGCGATAGCCTTGCATTGAGTTTGCTAGTTTCACAGCATCTAAGTTTAATGACGGGATTTCTAGTTAAACAAAGCTATCTTAATTGACTGTGTGGCTGGTTACAACATTTCTGTATCATCTATGTCATCTCTGTTTACATCATTCCTCTCACAAACAGCTGTGAGCAGCATACGTCACTCCTCATCCAGACAAGCTTCTTAATAGGGAACATGCAGTTCTCCCTGGTATAAACCGATCCACCTAGATGTCTGTCAGTCCCAAAATTAGGGAATTTATTTTAAATTAGCACCACTGGTTCCGCTCCTTGTTTCCCAGAATGATGTGAATGCAAACGGAAACAGTACTATCTTCCCCATGTCGTTTTTCCTATGAAAATAAAGGAGTGCTAACAGTGTTTTCAGTTGGCATTTTGAGCTCAGGGTACTGTAAGTCTCATCCACTTGCCTCATAGAAATGTCAGAAAAAAAGAGAAGACAAGGCCAGATATGTTCATATGCCTAGCTGATGACAAGTAAAAGCAGACAACTCGGAAAGAAAGGGACAGAAAGGACTCTAGAAGTGCCTCATGGTATTTACCCTTTATCTACGGATAGAAGAATGGAAAGGACCTTTGGTGTCTCAGGGGAATGTACACTTGCTGATAACCTGCAATAGATTCAGACACCGTTCACCACGGCTGCCTTCCTGGGTTCAGAGCAAGTCATGATTGGAATATGCTGCCACTCATAGTTAAACTTCATCAGTGAATAGTAACAATAATGAAATGTGAATTTACCTTGCATTTGTACTTCTCTGATCCAAGATATTCCAAAAGTTATTTAAAGATTAATTAACATTTGGAGGGAAAACAGCTTCCTAGTTTAGAAATGCAATGCTGTGATTGTATTAGGTGAACCACAGTGTTGCTCTGCAGAATCTCAGTGGCCTTTGCTTATCCCATAATGTATACAGGGCAACGTTAAGCTAAGAATCTTCTACATTTCTTGATGTGAAAGAAGTTCCCTATGCAAAGCAATGATTCTACTGATGAAAAAAATCAACAAAAACGCAAATAAAAATAAAGCTGTATCTCATTCATATAGACGAGTTCTGGCTATAGACAGTAAAACTGGATGTAGGTTATGAAGTGCCTGCAGAGCCACACAAAAGGCAAGTTAACTGCCAGACTTCTATAGGGCTACAATGCCGGGATCTGTAATTATGCTTCCCCTACAATTCAGGTGCTTCTGGATCAGACTGTGGCTAGTCTGAAAAATACATTTAGAGCTTAAAATAACAGAAATAAGCAAGAAAAAGAAATTCAACTGATTTAGTCTTAACCTCTGCTTCGTCTGAAAAGTTAAACTGTAGTATATCTCAAGCAAATCATGAGCAGCTTTTGCATCTTCCCAGACATACCAGCCTAAATATGTACGTCTGAAGTAATGAGAGCCAATTACACACAATCCTTTATTTCTCAACTCTATTAGACTTATAAAAGGGACAAAAGAATGGGCCAGGAATGTGGAAATCTCAGCCTGCCAATCCTTGCTTTTTTTTTTTACAGTATATCATATATATACGTTTAAATTAGACCATTAAATATTTCTGCTCTTTCTATCACTTCTGTTGTTCTCCCATCTGTTATCAAATATTAAAAAAATAATCCAAATTAAGCATTCTGATTTGCCTTTTTAAAGTAACGTCAGCATGAAAAATACGTTTTAAATGTATCTAAATGCACTCAAAGAGATTTCACAACCAATTTTGAGAAAAACACCCTTACAAATTCGTTGAGGGCTACTGCAGTATGTATTTGAAAAGTGTTGTATGTGTGATTTATCTCGCCCTCCTGAGCATCTCTAAGCTTTGCTAAGAGCAGAAATGATATTACTTCCATGGTAGTATATGAGTTTCAAAAGGATACAAATGGAAAGAAGGAATTAAATAACTATCTGTAAGTTATACATTGCTTTGGATGGAGAAGTTTGCCTGCATACCCCGCACGTGCAGAGAACATCCTCTACCAACAGCGGTCATTTCACCGCTGGAGGAGATTGCTCTATCCATGTAAATTCTTGTGCATGATGCTGAAAACGAATGCTGTTACTCTGTGGCTAAGGAGAACAAAGAATAATGCTTGCCCATATCACAGAGCTACCTGCAAACCGCACACACCTGGGATAGGCAGACCCCACAGCCCTCATCCTGAGCAGCTCAACATTTGGCATCTTACAGGGACTGAAAAGGAGTTAGGCATCTATGTCCCCTGATTCAGTTGTTAAATATTACCCTATAAGTCATCTTACACTCAGAAAGCAAGATGACGAGGCACTGCAATTACTCCACAATGCCGCTTCATTCTGCATCTCTACCTCACCCCTTTGCTCCTCTGCTGGTGAATGAGGCCGTAGCGCTCCACAGGGACTCCGCTCACTCATTCAAGGCAGTGACTGATAACTGTCTCACGACAGGGAAAACTTGACTATTCTGAAAAAAACTCTCTTTCTCAGTCACATCTTACGAGTTTTGAAAACGGTTCTTCTTCAATGTTAGAAGACAGGGCTGGGGGTCCAGTTAGAGCTTTGTGAAACACAGAAGATAGGACAAAGCTGCAAGAAGTTAGTGGAGTTATTAAGTTATACGCACCCATTTATTTCAGGATCAGAGACCGAGCTGTTCCTAGTCTTTTCACATTATTTACTTCTCTTTTAGAGGAAGTCTAGGATCTCGGATTTTGTTTATTACAAAGTGATGGAGGATCCTGTTAGCCCTGACGTTTCTGACAGATATTCCAAGAAAGAACATTCTGTGGAATATTTTGTTTTCCTACAACCCAGTGAGGCTGACAGACAACAGAAGGACCCAGCTGCTCCTGCACGTGGTCCCCTTTACACATGAGGGACTTCCCCAGAGGCCTCCCCAGCATCCCTCTGCACAGCCAGCCACAATCTACAGCCATGTCTCATGCCATGAGATTCTGCAGAAAACCTCCGTGAGGACTGGAGCGTCCAAGCAAGGCACGGAATAACAGAACTTGTTAATAAAAAGAATGGAGAGGTGAGCTGCCCTTGAAAAAATGAGGTAATGGCTCAGGCTGATACACCATCTGTTTGTAGAGACCACTTGAAAAGAGACTACAGTAAATTTTAGGCACTCCCCCACCAAACACCTGGCCTCATCCTGAAAGCAATGTTTTTCCCTTTGTATCTCATCCCAAGATAGGACTAATTAGCGTTACTGATTGAGAGTATACATTTTAATTAAAATTAATACTAGCACATCAGTGCACAAATACAAATGGATGCTGTTATGGCACAATCTGCGTATTTAAGACTGGTGACATCGAACCCAAGTTCTCACCCTCACCCAAAACATTAATTTAATATGAAGGCTTAAAATGCTCTACAAGGTAACAACCTTAGAGAGTTCCTGCATCTGTTCTTTTCCCAGATAAAGTCAGCAAATACATTTTTATATAAAGAAGTATAAATTGCTGCAGTTATTACTTCCAATTTCTAACAGAGACCAGAAGCGCGCTGTTTCATTTTAAAATGCATTATGCATTCCCCTAAGATTACAAATTAAAAATAAATGACATAAATCAGGTGGAGGAGATAGCAAGCTCATGGAAGGGCAGTCCGAGAGGAAAGACAGGGTAAACTCTGAAGTCATGTAGTAACTTAGAATTGCTAAATGCCAAACCGCAAAGTAATTTCTTTACAGAAACTAAATAAGTTGAGTAATTTCTCACAGCTGATGCAGAAGTAGGGACACAAAAGGACTGTAAACAAAGAAGTATACAGGAAGTATATCAAATAGCAATTTGAGATTTAGAGCTAAGTTTACCCCACTTAGGATAGTTGGGATGACAAAATGTGTTTGACGCGTTTAAAATTCAGCAGGCATATATGCAATTTTAAAACTGAATTGTAAAGCTACCTGCATGCAGTCTGGTATCCTGTATGAAAAGCGTAACGTTAACTTGGCTGAGAGTGAAATGTGAACGATGTACAGCGTCATGACTGGTTAGCTGATGCAGCAGGTTGTGGCTGATACAGGGAAGCCACATCATCACCTTTCTCCTTGTCCTGCTTTGAGCGGCTGAGCAGAAGAGAAACTCCTGACTTCTTAGGAGAGGGTCAGTAAGTAGGAATCCTAAGATGGTGTGTGCTTTGACTGGAGCCAGTAGACAGGGAGAAGGGAAAATCTTGCTTCGCTACAATGGCTCTTCTACGGCAATAAAGGTTTTTCAAAAGCACCTCTCAACTCACTGCTGAAGCAGTCACAGGTATAACATGGTGTCAAGTAGTGGTGCGGGACAGCCTTCTATCACAGGTGTCTTCTGAGGGAGTATCTCATGGAAATAAAACTGCCCAGCTCCTACAGGTTGATGCCTAGGTCACAATGCAAATGGTGCTGGAAACACCTCTGGGAAGAGGTCAATTGTGCAGGAAAAATGGTGCCTGGCGGCTGACAGGAACAGCCAGGATGAAGCCTGGACATGTCAAAGGTGGCTGGAAAGAGCCTCTGATGGCTGGGAGCTAGGGAGTAAAAGGCTGCCTCCTCCTAGTCCCGGGGTAAGGAAATTATTTTTATCAGATAAGTCCTTTCCTGCAAAAGGAAGTATTCCTTCAGGATGTCCTTCACTGTAGGACCTGCTGAAAACAAAAAATCTCTCCAAAATAGAGAGAGCTGGTTTTGAAGTTATGAGAAATATTTATAACACTGGTTAAGCTATTAATGGAATAAGCACTGTCGCCTGTTACTAATATCTGG
The DNA here is from genome assembly GCA_002909625.1 of Bambusicola thoracicus. NCBI lineage: Eukaryota > Metazoa > Chordata > Aves > Galliformes > Phasianidae > Bambusicola > Bambusicola thoracicus. Next base: position 27,417 of record PPHD01001235.1, read on the forward strand.
TTGCTCCATTTGGTTCTTTTTACTTTCTCACACTGCTGCCTTCCAGCCACAGCGCAGCACACCACCACCACCAAAATATGTATATGATGGTTTTCATCAACTCCCTGCTTCTTCTCCACTCTTTCCTTTTGTAAAGATAAGAAAGACAAAAACAAAACCAAAGTCTGAACTGTAAATAAAAATGTGGAACATATCATTATGTTCTTAATGTTGTTTCCTTTCATAAGGAACAAAATCCCTCACTTCAGGACAACCATCTGAAATGCGAAACGTAGCAGAAGTTCTACAGAGCCCAATATTAACGTAATGATACGCTTAGGACAAAGTGAAAGAAAATACTGTATTTAATAGAAATTGCTAGGATAATGCAATTACTTACAATAAATGAATGGATTTTTTTATTTCTCAGTGTCAAGATTTGGAAAGTTCATCCTTCCTTCTGGTAACTCCAATTTTATAATAAGAAAAAGGTTTAAGAGGACATGAACCGGTTGAAGGAGGACCGTTCCAGAAACAGCACTGGTTGAAATGTTTGGGAATATTGGGACAGAACTGACTCAAAGGAATATTTTCCACCAAATTCATAACTTAATGACATGGTTCCAAGCACTGTAGATTCCCCACTGTCCACAACTTAGTATACCCTGTTTACATTAGTTTTGGAGATGTCGTATATTCATAAAGTATTGCCTTCAGGCCTTCAGTAAAGATGGACCAAAGTTTAACTCAACTTTGCAAAATGCCTTTGAAAAAACGCCAATAACAAAGAACTATATAGCATTCTGTCCACATATTCTGATTAAAATCAATTGAAGCCACTAAGGAATACAGCTGAACTGAATGGCAGCATCCAGAAACTATTATATATGAGAGGTACCAATTAGCAATCACATTTTTAGAGTCCATGAAATTATTAATCTGGCAACGTGCTCCCCTGAGAACCACGGCAGATGCTTTTCCAACAATGACTTCTACATGAGTTTCTGTGGGTCGCTGTGGATGTGCCAGAAGAATATAAAGTTTATATCTACTTTGTACACTAGCTTTACCTATGAAAAGGAGTCACAAAAAAACCATTTCTATTTGTACCTGAGCCTGTCCAGCAGGCATGAAAGACCTGCACGATACTGAAACACAATACAACACTTCACCAGGAACAGTTGCTGGAGTGGGAAATCACAGCTCCAAAACCAGCAGTATAAAAATAAAATCTTCATTATTTATTAAAAAACAAACAAACAAACAAAGCACTAAAAACAAACCAGCCAAACAAAAACACGCACACAAAAAAAACCCACCCCAAACCATCTCATTGGTGAGAAGTGGATACATTGGCATCATCCTTAAATATCATTGGTTTTTAGTTAAACGTATCCTCCCTAACAATGTTAACACTCCTTAACATTCAAGAGGATTAATTTTTTCCCACTGAGGCTTGTGAAGCATTATCTACAAAGGATCATATTAGAAGGGACAGGAGTGAATTTAATGCACTGGATTTGAAGTAATTTACAAAACTCATTAAAATTCCAAAGATGCAAAACGGGCATTCTGTCACGGGCTTCTGCGAATCTGGAGAACTGATTTCTCCCCCCATGGGAATCCTTTAAACACAAAGGAAATTCTGCAGTCAGAAACAGAAATGCTCTGCAGACATAAATGAAAAATGCGCTTTGTAAATTGAAATATATCATTAGTTTGTATTTTTCAACTGAAGTTTGTTAAATACAATCGAAGTGAGCATGGGAAAGCAGAAGGGACTGCTACAATTTATTTTAGCAAATGTTAATTGCGCATGGGAATCACAAATGGAGTAACTACTTTTAATAAATGAGGGGACAGTAATGCAGAATTAAAACAATGAGAGGGGAGGGAAAAATGTATTTTTTCTCTTCTCTAGGTCAACTCAGATAAATTATTTTCTCACCATTTACAGCTGAACACTTTCTTCAGTGTGTTACACATAAATGTTGCTAGTGGGCTGGCAAAGTTTTATGAGACCGGTACAAAGAACTAGAAAGAACAGATGCTGTTTCAGTAGACCATCTACCCAGAAGAACTTGCAAAATAAAGCCTTTCCTATTTATTTTACCTATGTCTCTTGAATATATAATCATAGAATATCTTGAGTTGAAAGGGACCCGCAAGGTTCACTGACCCAACTCCTAGTAGATCACAGAATCATAGAATTGCTAAGGTTAGAAAAGACCTCTAAGATCACCTAGTCCAACCATCCATCTACCACCAATGTTGCCCAATACACCACGTTCCTTAGTACAATATCTATTTGGTTCTTGAACACCTCCAGGGACAGTGACTCAACCAGTTTCCTGGGCACCCCATTCCAGTGCCTTATCCCATTCCCATATCCTTCTCCTTAATATCCAACCTGGTCTTCCCCTGGCACAACTTGAGGCCATCCCCTCTCATCCTGTCACTGTTACCAGGGAGAGGAGGCCAACCCAGACCTTGCCACAACCTCCTTTTAGGTTACTGTAAAAAGCGATGAGGTGTCCCTGAGCTTCCCCTTCTCCAGACTGAACAATCTCAGTTCCCTCAGCTGCTCCTCACAGGACTTGTGCTCCAAACCCTTCACAACTCTACTGCCCTTCTCTGGACACGCTCCAGGGCCTCAGTGTCTTTTTTGTAGTGAGGTGTAACAAACTGAACACAGTACTTGAGAAACAGCCCCACCAGTGCCAAGTACAGAGGGATAATCACCTCCCTGCTCCTGCTGGCTGTGCTATTTCTGATACAAGCCAGGATGTCATTGGCCTCCTTAGCCACCTGGGCACACTGCTGGCTTGTGTTCAGCCAAGCATCAACCAACACCCCCAGGTCCTTTTCCTCTGCAGTCTTCCAGCCAATCTGCTTGAAGACCATAGTGTTGCATGGGATTGTTGTGACTGAAGTGCATGACCCGGCACTTGGTCATGTTGAACTTCATCCCACTGTCTTCAGTCCAGCCTTCCAGCCTGTTCAGATTCCCCTGTAGGACCTTCCCACTTGGGCCCATAGATCCTGATTATATTCAAAGACCACAATGGCTATATCAGACTAGTCAATTTCTTTCAGAGATATCCAAATTTTGCCCACATGCAGCCTTTATCTTTTTTTTTTTTTTTTTAAATCAGAGATGGCCCCCCTACATGCTACAGGATTTGCCAGCCATTGCTTCATCCCACCCTAACAGACAACATGGTTCAAAATGATGGCACACGTTACACTGAAAAACTTTTAATCCTGGATCAGTGAGTACAGAATTTCAGAGGCAAAAAAAAACTGCTGACTTAGTGCGTAGGGGATAGCAGGCTCTGCAGGAAAAAAGAATGTGCCAAGCCTATAGAGACAAATGTAGACATCGAGCAAGGCATACAGCACATGCTGAATCAAGTAAATGAATGAAGATAGGTAGAAAGACAGAGACTGTCTTGTACCATCTAAATCCTGTTACAGGCATATTTATCATTAGAGGTCTGGTCTTCTTTCTAAATTGTTAGATATGCTTCTGCTGGCTTCCTGTAATTTAGTTTCTGAGCTGCTGTCTCAAATTTTTGAATCAAAATTGAGCATCATAAAAGAAGAATACCAGAACTGAAGCACTCAGGTAAGCCTCAATAGAGTGTTCATCGACCTGCAAAACCTCATTTAATTATATAGGCCTTACACTAGCTTCTGTACATATTGGGTAGAATTTCCTGTATACTTATAGTAGTGAAGAATTTAGTAAAAGAATTGGCATTATAATCCAAAGGTTCAAAAGAACAAAAGTAGCCACATATGCCTTATATGAGTTTATCTAATGTATTTGTAATACAGGAGTAAAATAAAAATTAAAGGGCTGAAATAGGAAGGAATGAGAAAAAAAAAGGTTGTGGGGAGCGATCAATTACAGTATGAAACAAGAGATAAAAACTGCCAGGAAAGGGATTAAGGAAGGCAAGACATCACTAGAGCTGGGAGAAAGGAAGATTATTTCTGTAGTTAAATTATAGCTAGATTGACAGTCTCTGTAATGACTTCATCAGAGAGGCCATTATTAAGCCCTTTCAGTTCTGTATTCCAAAACTCTTGGAAATACACTGTTGGACTTCTGAAACCACTCTGTGTGTGTGTGTGCACGTGTACATGAATGTATGGCACATAGTACTGGGGGTCAAATCTCAAGTGAGTTATCTGGGCAAGATGGTAATACAAAAAGCAGAAGTACTGGCAGAACGTACTGTTGCAGATGATAAAGACACTGCATACATTTACATAAAGTGAGTGACCCATAAAAATATGCCAATTAAAATATAAATGATTTGTGTCATTAGAAAAGGATTTTAGATCCTTATGACTATGTTAAGTTATAAAGAAGAGCTAAAATTTGCTAGCAGTCAAAACATGGCAAATGGGGTATCTTGTAGTTATAATTCCCATGACTGCCTACGTGTAAGTTCTCAAATATAGACACAAGAGCAAATAAAATTCCATAGTAAGTATAAAATGTCAATGATTTCAAGAAGTACTGACTTCTTCCATCAGCTGAACTGTGGATCTTTGCTGGCTGTTTTCACCTGTTACTGCATGATTTCACAACATTTTGGTGTGGCACATCATTACAACCCATATAAACATTTCAGGCCCTTGCTCAGAGCTTCAGACCACAAACTCACCTGCTCCTGGGTCATCTTCTGCAGCTCTTTCTCCCAAGCTGCCCGGTCATCATCCAAGTGGTAGGAAGCAGGTGGGGTGAGTCCACGCAGAATCAAGGGGTCACGGTCATGGCAGAGGGCTGTCAGATGTCCAATGTACAGCTTCAACTTGCTGCGATTCTGATCAAGTTCTAAGAGGGGCTCAATTATCTGAAATAAGAGAACAAAAATAGTGAGAAACAGTCTGAGACGACTGAGACACGAGCAATGGTGAAGGCGAAGATCAGCGACTAGCTTACAGTCTTGTTCAGCTTCAAGAAACACAAACACCCTCCCTCCCCACAGTATTCCTATCCTATGGCCCTTCAACTACAGCACAGAGACAGACAGAAATGAAGTACATCAGGTAAAAGGGATATGGTGATGACAGCCATTTTACTGATATCTGAAATAATGCTGATATGGGGTGAAAAATGAAGTGGTATAAATTAAATGGGTTAAGTCTATTGATTATCCAGGAGGACTTCAGTCATCTATCTCAAATCCCTCCTTTAAAGATAATTTATTCTTCTGTTAAAAGGTGACTGGCAACAGCAACGTAGATTCTACCTCATTTTACTTACATCTGTTATGTAAGTATGCATTAAACACATTTCACAGAAAGAAATTTCTAATGATGTAAAGTTGCTCGTTTTCAAGATGAACATCACTCTGCTGTAGAAACCACAGAAAGTATCTTAACCAGAAAGTCTTCTACAGTTTTGAAAAGGCAATGATCTTATGCAAGCCAGATTCTATACAACACGATAAAAAATATAATCAAAGAACACTAATTAAGTACTATTTTATTTCATTTTACATGACCTAATCTGAATCTCTGTATCTAATCTATTTTTTCCTCATTGCAATCCTTGGAGCCATCCAGGGCCCACAAAAACTATCAGAAGAGTCATTTTTCATTTGTTTTACCAAAAAATAGGGCCCAAGTGGATAAACACAAACATGAAAACCCTCACTATATCCCTGCCCAAAAGAATGCACTTTCATATTTCATGGTCTTATGCCTACGGAAATAGATACATATTCCAAAGTGCAGAATACAAAACTTTGTCTTTAAGGTTAGCAACAGATCAAAGAACCAGGCTTTGGGCCTCCGCTCCATCAAACAAGGCACTGAAGCTACATGCAGTGATGCGCCCCAGCTCTGAGAGCTGGAGAGCCCGGTCACAGCGCTGGCAGCCTGGCTTTGTGCTCCCAGGCAGGGGCTGCACCTGCTCTCTGCTAGCGGCCGGGGATATCTTTTCAATAGGACACCTCTGACCCTGCTAATGAATAAGGAGTGAGATAATCTCTGAGTCAACAGAAACAGGGTGCTGGCACCACTTTCAACAAAGCCTCTGGCTTCGAGCCCTTTTAATAAGGCTGTCAGGGCTCACTTATTTTGTTTCTAACGCTGTTCTACATGGATTAATTTCTGTAGAGCGAGAGGATCTGAGAGCAGTGGCTAAGCAGCTAACTAATGTCAAACTGCTTGTCCCACAGAGAGCCAGCTGCGCTCGGCAGCCTGCATCGGAGACACCGCTGAGACTGTGCTGGGGCAGAGGGGATAGACAAGAGACCTGCAGAGAGAGTAAGCTCACTCGCTTATTATAAACCCTACCACTCTGTGTGGCCTCAGGGCAAGCTCTGTTTACAGTTATGTGCATGTGTTAAAATACAATTTTATTGTATTTTAGATTGTAGCAGGGCAGAATCATAGAATCATGCTCCCCTCTTGTACAGGACAATGGGAAGGGATATTTCAGCAGCATCAGCACAATCACGTCTCATTTCCATCACCTAGTACATCTGTCTTTAACCAATTACACCTATCAACTTTGGTCGTCTGGTGAATTTGCACTACCTATCCCAATTTCTTATAATTAAGATCACTGAAATTATGATCTGAACTGCACTGGCTGTACGAGTTTAAAAATACATGACGTTTCTAATTTACCTGGTGTCCTTCCTATCCTACTAATTGGTTTGCCCACAGAGGGGAGAACGACAGAATATCCTGAGAAATGTCTGTTTTTATTAAAATGTGAAAATGAAGTAGTCAACTTCATGATAACTAGCTGTCCAACCAACACAGCAGCTGCCTTGTACTCTCTTTCAGGTACCGCAGTCTATTCAACATTCATCAGATGTGCAGATCCATCAGACCTGCAAAGAGCAACACTTGCCAACATTCCTGGCTGTGACAAAGAGAAAGCACAGCTCTCTAGCAAGTACTGATGGAAGACTTTAATAGAAGAGCTGAATCTGACTGCTCAGGGATGTTCTCTCTGCCCCCTTACCTTGAGCAGCATGTTCCCCCCTCTCTGGAAATAGGCCAAATGAGGCGTGTGAAAGTTCTTAACTAGCAGCACTCCCAAAGCTGTTCACAGAGCAATGATTTCTCTCACGTGGGATCCATTAAAGCCTGCCAGTCAAGAAGGAAATGCCCTTCTATCTGCGTTCCTGCCATATCTAATTTGAACAACACAATTAGCAAAAGGCACTCTGCTTCCCACACAGCTGAGCTGCCACTGCCTTATCTCAAGAGGGTGTAAGAGCATTTGCTAAGTGGGAAGGCAGGGCAGTACTGGATGCACAAACCACAGCATGTTCTCATGATCAGCTCAGTGCTGTAGAGCTTTCTAGGAAAACAGTGGATAAATGGACCAAACCCGGGAATATCTTCTAAAGCAGCCAATCTTCATTAAGCACACTGATACGTTTGGGCCATCCTCATCAAAGCATGGAATGAAGTCTGCTTAATGTACCCTCTAGTTTGAAATATTGCTAATGGCCAGCTACATTTGAAGGATAGAAAAAAAAAGGCAATGGCTACATTGCTGAAGTTGAGACATGAAATGCCTGACAAATCTCTGATACAAAACCAAAGCATCTCTACCAACCGATAAAGGCACTTGGGAAGGTATTTCAAAACAAATTCAACCTGGAAACAATGTGCTCGGTTTTTCTGAGGGAAAAAAAAAAAAAAAAAAAAAAAGATTAACTTCAAGCATGACAAATGTGAATCTAATTGTAGGTTTGCAAGCCCGTCAGGACTAAGATATGCTTCAGAAGGAAATTAATCCTGCTTTTTCAACTGTAGTCTTGTTGGTGCTGTACAACGGTCAGCTTACATATGAGTAACTGTATTTGAAAGTTTTTTATGACAGAAGTCTGCATCTAAATGTGCTGTGTAGATAAGGTAACTGGATCTGGCTGGATAGAGCTATCTAAATGTCTGGTCTCTTTTACTGTGAAAGATGAATACACCTCAGATACAGAGCCTACGGTGTCTAAAGGTTTGTCTGAGCAGTGTGTAACGTAAATATGCAAAAACAACCAACCAGGCGGTTATATGGAGAAGAAAGGCGATGAATGGGTGGTGTAAGCGCAGCAGTGTCGAACTGAGACAAATGCAACACTGACTATCCATAAATGTCTGCAGAGTAAAGTATGGTTTTAATCAATGTGTAATAGAATTCAGTTACCGCAACCACTAGCTTTAAATTATTAGTTCTCCAGGCAAAAGGACTAATGACCCAGGCACCTTTCTCCCTGCTAACATTCCCTTCTTCTCCAAAGGAAGCAACCACTTTTCCAGAACTAATTAGCTTCATTTAATTAATTTCAGAGAATACGTTCTACATTTCTACACGCTGATAAATCTGCAGCTCCCACTTCGGAGCCAAAGAAAGTTTTACAGGCATTCATAAGAGCCTGCCTGTTTTTCCATTTACATCAAGTGATCTAGAAAAAGTTACCTGCTTCCAAAACTTCCTTACCCAGAATCATGCATGTGGATCAACAGCAGTCATCTTTTTCCTACAGAAATGTATATGTGAATTTTCTGGGCAAATAAAAAGGAGAAAATAACTTCATATTGATACTGCGGCAACAACACTCTTGGCACTGGCACGACTGCTGTCATTAGCTTGCACATGTATTATGTGCATTTTATTCACTACGGAACACAACAAGGCAGAGTAATGCAGATAAGTGGTCTTCATTTTGCAATGAAGTAATCCAGCAAACTTTTCGCCACTTACTCATAAACCATAGAGGTCTTTTCCAACCTTAATTATTCTAATTTTCTAAGAAAATAAAATGGAACTGATAGGTTATCTCACAATCAAAGTCATTAAAGTGAGGTCAAAATATAACTGGGTTTGCAAGCATTTGGAAGAAGTGTACAGAAAAGGAATAGGAAAGTTTCCAAGGAATTCACCAGTCTGAGAAACACTCCAGCTTGCTAGCCCTGTCTATGGACCTTGACTGTCCTTTGTAGAAGCTGCAAAGGCACACAAACAACAACAGCAACAAGGACACCTTCAAAACCTTAGGCTGGATGTGGCAAACAGGCTTTGAAAACAATCAACTTAAATCAGATAGCGCTTTATCTCCTATCAAGCACATTTCAAGCAAACATGGCAAATTATTTTCAGCTCCAGTTCTCAAACTCCATCGCCGCCAGATGCTGCCCAACAAAACTTACTTCCCAAACTACAGTTACACAGCAGAAGGTGGGCCTGAATTCTGGGTACATGGAGACATTTATTTAAAAGAAATTATTCTGAGGAGGACCTGAAAAATCTAACAAAAGATGGAACGGATCACAGTGGGTCCTCAGATGCCAAAAGGGAAACAACTCTCCTGTATCTGGGTTTCGTTACAGATATCATCAGAAAAGAAAATTTTGCCTCCGTAGCAAAATTTCTTGTATTGTGAGATACGGAAATAAACTAAGAAACAGAATGATACAGTCTGGAAATATTTGCATGGCAAATTGAATTACGCCTTTTCCCTGCTCAAACCATTTGTGTTTGTTTGGCAACAAATGTAAGGGTTCAACTACGATCATCGTGCAGCCATTGAATGCAGTGGAGTTTTATGAGGCATGAATTTGGCTCAGAAAGTGCAAAGCTTTCCCAAATTCAGAACAATTTATCACTGATGTCTTCCCTTCATTATTTTAAATGGAAACAGAAGAAAGTTCTCAAAAAGACGCTGCCTGACCTCAGTTCAGTTCAGCTCAGTTCACTGCTGCACAGATACTTGGTTTCTTCAGGAGACCACAACACAAAAGCCCAAGGACGGGCTCAGTTTTCTTCAGATTTGTTTTAAAGACAAAAATGGATTTCAATCTAACCTTCATCATTTGCTCCTCATAAAACAAAACAAAACAACATGTGTGAGGAGCCGAAGGAGATTCCGGCTATTTTGACAGAGCTGTCTTACTCAGTTCATTTCTGACAGAATCAATTAGGAAATCATTTTTGTAAAGCAAATTATTTTTGAAATTTTTATACACCATGAACAAATCCCATGGATTAATGATTTCCAGAGTTCACTCCCTTCATCTTGGGAAAAATCCAGACCAGAAGACTAGAAAAAGTACAAAAAGGAGAGAGTCGTTTTTGATTAAGTTCCTTCACTTAAGTAAAATCTTTTCCCCATAATGTAGGTGAATCAAATAATTGCAGTGGGTTGGTTGGATTCTTGGAGCACCTAAAATGAGAGAATAGTTCAAAAATATTTTTCTACATAACAAACCCAGAAGTGCTTTTTCATGACACTGACAACTTTGGCTTACATGGGCTGCGGAGTAAAATTTTGTGGGGAACCATGTGTGGAGTAGCAGGGACTACTGCAGATCAGAACTGAAACACACTGGCAGGACTGTGTGAAGCTTATAATTGATACACTGGGGAATACTAAAGTCCAGCAGTGAGGTACTCGAGGAGAGCTGAAGGGGTTCTCTACATTCAGCAAACCCAGCCTGAATTTTGCATGTTTCATCAGACCTCTGCTTTCAAAAGCAGAAGCGTTTGCCCAGATCCTCACCTCCTAAATATAACTAATTGCACAACGCATACATTGCATCTCATTCTTCTATAACAGTCCATATGGCTCTTTTCTAGCCGAGGCAAAGGAATGAGATTTGTGACTTAACTGCAAGATGATTAGAAAATACTTGTTCAAATGTTCTTCTATTTGTCTAAGTTCTCTTTTGTTTTCAAAAGTCTCTTGGGGATATAGCAGCCCAGCAACTCAGTTCTCCAAAAAGCAGGTGGGGTAAAGTAAAGCAAGGTCCACAAAGGATCTAACACCTTCCACTGCTCTTTAATACATTAACATACCCTTCATTTGAAAATCCTTCTGGTAAGTTGTGTCAGTTACCAGATTCGATAATAAATTCAACTACAGAAAGTTGTGAAACTGGGTAATCAGACTTGTGATACTGATAATTACAATATCATCAAGGAAAAAAAAAAATAAAGGTATTCCTGTAGCAAATGAAAACTGTTCAAGGAGTGGAGTGCAAAGTGCCTGCAGCTGGTACAACACGGAAGATTTACATAGCATCCACCTGATCAAGCTTCAGTGGATATAATTAAGCCAGTGAAAGCTTTGATTTTACAGAATGCATTTCATGCTGGTTCCTTTTTTACAAGAATATAGCAGCTTAAGAATAAGAAACAATAACTTGCTTCTATTTTTGTTCCATTCGAGCTTTCTAGCGCTCATTCTATAAATAATAGCGAGCAAGAAAGCACAAGTACTCCTTGTTTGACAAGGAGTAGTCTGTAGTTTGTCTGTTGCTTCTTCCTATTACAACGGATAAAAGGAAACAGCAGCTAATATACTTTTGTATGAAACCAGAAAACTGTATCACATATACTGGGAGAATCTGTCCATGTGAATGCTTATGTACCAAGGACTGCATTCTTTCGTCTCCCTACTGTCTGATACATTGCTAATGGGAAACAGAAGGTATTTCTTAAGTAGTCTACCAGAGAACACAATCAGTGCTCTTCCTGTTCAGATGAACTATAACCTCCCTGTCCATGATACGAAGCTTTGCCTCGTCCCTCTCTAACACTGAGCCTTCCTTCCGTTGTTCTAGCTCCCCACCTACTACAAGAAACTTTCAAAGCAAAGCCACATGGAGCCACAGTCTGTCTGGTTTACTGGTTTGTCTGTTGACATGAATTCTTTTGGCAGCTCTTCACTCTACATTCAAATGCAAAATTCTATTAACAAATACATTTATGTACATACACACACATATATAATTCTTATCTATAAGCTGCATTAAACAAACAGATGTAGTTGGATAGCCTGTGGTGAGAATACTATGAGTTGGAACCTGGCATCTCTGTCAGTAATTATGAACTTCATCAGCCAGGAAAATATAGCGTCTAGATTGGCTATATGCCCTCATCAGCTTTTAGTTCAGTCATATTTCTCTCAAGCTTGTTTTCATAGTTAATATATTGGAAAGCAGGTTTGGGCTTGACTCTTTCTCTACTCTAACATCATTCGTCCTTCCCAGTTTCTTTCCCCTTAACTTACAATTAAAAGGCACTGGCAATGACAGTCCCAGCCTGGCTGCAGCTACCCCACTCCTGTCCCCGTCCGAGTGCCAGAGCTCAGCTTCACTCTCCTTTACACTACCAATGGTGTATTCACAGTGTGCAGAAGCTTCTTCTGTGGTTGCATCCTGGCATGTGGATGAAGGCCGTAAGAGACCTAAACGACTGAGTAATTGGGAGATAGTACAGACTATTGCACAGTCTCTAAGTGACAACTTACAGAAAAATAAAAAAAGAGTACAGAATTCTTACTTACTACAAAGAACTAGCTGAAAGAAGAAGAGCATATTGAGCTGTAAATCATCAAAGAAAATAAGATACAGACCTGGAATAATCTCACTTGGTAGAAATGAATGATAGCCTCTTTGTGATTGTTTTGCTGAAAAGCTCAAATCTCTACAAAAAGAAACCAGCCATCTGTTTTGAATGTTTGAGAATATAAGTATCTATTTGTGTTCTTCTTTGATCTCTAAGAATAATAGGAAGACAGTGATACAATCCAGTTACACCTCTGTTGTGAGTGCTTAATTCATCCCAGAACTGCAGATTACAAAATTCCATCTGGAAATCTTAGTCTTATCTTTCTGGGATCAGAAAGAAGACTAACAGTGTATCAAGATCAGTTCTTTTGTGCTGGTAGATAAAACATTCTTGGACAGAGAGTATATCCTTCCAACATAAAATAGTTATTAAGACAGCAAAGCACTACAGTTAAAGAAACAAGCTGGCAAAAGAACTGTTCCCAGAAACAGGGGAAGGACAGAAGTTAACGTCATTTTAAGGATAGCATTCTTCTTCAAACTGGTCCATTCTATCTGAACAATGCCCTTTACTTATTGGCTAAAAGATTACAGTAAGGAACAGAATAAGAGTGGAAAGGAGTGGTTTCCAAACTGAATGATAGAACATTAATCATTAAGCAAGATATTAAGCTTGAGATCAGTATCACTCAAGTTGGTCACTCCACCACAATGAGACTGTGCCTTAGACTAAAATAAGAAAGCCACTACAAAAGGTTTTCCATTATTCAGAGTCATTACAGTCAAAGGAGAGAAGGTTATTTTCTGAAGAAAGGAAACGCTTGGAAAGGCTTGAAAAGAATAGATACTCATTTGATAGCTAAGTCAGGATTTTGAACTGTGCCTCCTGACTGCAGGAGCCATCAGTCTACACGCTCTTCTTGTGCCTTCTTGCCTGAGCTCGAGTCTTTCAGGCACAGGAGTCTTTCAGGTTCATCATTAATGATGACGCCCCCACAGGCAGGACTCCGGAAAAGGAGGGATGGAAGGCAGATTCTGTGATTAAACAGGACAATGCTATTAAAAGTAACAATTAATTAGTTACATTATCTTATTTGTGTGCATCCCACCTGGGTTCTTAGTTCTTACTACTGTAAGTTTTGCCCATCTGGAAAGTGGGAGTGAGGAATCCTGACTGTCATAGTATGACAAAACAAGTCTGGCAGCTTATCTCTCAGTCAGGCCAAGTGATAATGTTTAAATAAAGTAAGACCATTTCATGTAGTTGCCTTCACATTTTGCACAGAATATGTCTTTAAGGCAAGGATAAGGCCCACGCTTTTACAGTGATTTTACATGCATGAAAGATGAACTGTAACAAACACACAACTCATCTGTAGATTTTATAGAAGAAGGAATGACTCTTCGGAAGACAACAGAAGGCAATAAAGAAGAGACAGCAGTCCAAGAGCTGTGTTCAGTATGCTAGAATGGCAGCTCCTTGAAATACTTATTCTCCCTTTTTGGGGAAGGAATAACATCTTGGAAAGAAGAATAAGAAATATTAATAAATCAAGCTGAACACAAATCCAACACAATTTTGGGAACAAATTCAAAATGAGGTATTATAATCACCATTATATCACTGTAACAACACGGTTTAAGGATATTGTGTAATAATATTACCTAGCACTTATATAGCACTTTTCCCAAGCAGAACTTACACTTCACAAAAACTTGAGCTCATTTTACGATTAGAGAATTTGAGACAGAGAGAAAGAGAACAAGCAAGTGGTGGGAGACAATGCCAGGAAAGAATTTATCTTCTGAATCGTGGTCTAGTACTGCATCCAGTAAAGTATACTGTAATATGAGTCAGGCATGAAAGCTTGGAGTTTTTGACCATTCTGCATGATCTAGCAATTAAAAAGACCATACTGAAAATGAATCTGTTTGAAAAGCATCCACAGAGAAGCTTATCAGGTCACAGCGTAAAAAGCGACAAGACTGAGAACCTAAAAGAAGTGTGACAGTAAGACAAGCAGCTCTCTACATGCTGCAAGCATAAAACGTGCTTCACGTTGAGAAAAAGATCACGTTTATGCACTTACTGAATGCCTATGTAATCATTTGAAAATGGATCTCATCACAAATAAGACACCTACTTTGCTGAAGGAAAACAGCATATTTATCCAAGCACCAAACAGCTTTTAAAAAAAGAATGTTCTTTTCAAACTTTCCCAAGCACAGATGCTTTCATTTCTGTAGTGATCTTAATGAAAAGTCCATGGGGGTTGGCAGCTGTGGCAAAAGTTGCATGAGATGTCTTCCCTCAACATCACTAATTCTGTCCCTCTTACTCTACCATGGCAGTAGCCACAGTTCTTCAGGCTGCATCATCTGTTACCTACTTCTGCCACTCTTCTGTTTGAATAACTAGCTGTGCTGACTGATGAGGTATCCATTTGCTGGGCGTTTCTTTTCAGCTATAAAATGAAAATAAATGAATACTCCCTCAAAAACAAACAAAAGGAAAATCATGAATGTTCATCCTCAGCATTCCTAGGGGTGAAACAAAATTGCTTCGTGAACACCAGAAAACACGGCTTACAAATTGACCGTTCCGTTGCCTTTTGCCTGTGTTTGGTAGCACCAACTTCTCTGTGAGCTTATATATTTCTATTCTTACTTCAATTCTTTTTAACAACTTTGTCATAATAGGAGTATAGAAATCCCATTCAAACTACATTGTTCTTGAATAGGTGTAATCTGATGATCCTGAAATTATAATTTACATTTTTTGACAAGAAGTCTATGAAATTTACTTGAGTTGACTGTCAGATAATGAAAATGATTCAAATATTTCCCAGTTATGACTTAAGTCCCCTTTCCATCACAAACATCACCACTGAAATCTAAAGAGGTATCTTAAATTATCCTAATATCTTCAGCAACCAACTCACAGTGCTTACAGTTTATACTTGAATTCGACAAAATTTAATGAAAAATGTCACAGAAAGAGACCTTTTGTCTGGTAATAGGAATGTGGTGATGTTTTCATCATCTTTAACTTTTTGGTTTTTTTTTCTTTTAATGTGCTCCAGTTCAATGGTAGCTCTTAGGCCATCCCCCTGTTACTCTCATGAGCCTAAAATTCATTTTCAGATTTTGTTCCTGGAATTCAAACACAGCAAAGCCAAATGCTTTGCTCCTTAGCAGGCATATCCATGACTTCAGATTTTTTTTGGCAATCATTAATAGAAAATAATTCCACAGAATGAGTTCAAAAATCACACGGTGATGGCATCTCCTAGGTTCCAATTCCTACTGCAAGCCAGAGCAATGGAATATGGGAAGAGGAATGCTATACAACGGCATGCATGCTTAAAAACACACACGAAGTACATATAAATTATATGCTGGGATATAAGTCTCAGTTGTCACAGTTTCAGTTTGCTCTTCTTCTATTTTTGCCCTTCGCACTTTCGCTTTACTGTTGCTTTTTCCATATGTCCCTCCATTTGATTGCCTTTCAGTCTTTTGACAGTTTTTTTTTTTTTTGTGATCCTGTGCTCACTACATCCATTCAACAAAATTAGTTCTTCTCATATTTGATTGGCAGAGGTAATGCAAGCAGGTTTCAGAACCATGCTCACACTTTCTCACATAGTGGACAGTATTGCTGTACTTAACAAGAAAACTACACGAACTGAGCAAACTGAGAATTTCAAGCATGGCAGCTTTCTTCTTTTCCACATATAATATACAGCATGCATTTCCAAGAATATACACATATACACATGTCATGTAATACATATTAGATATCACAAGATGTAAATTCCTATTATTTCTGGATAAAAGTGAATAACCAATTAAATCATTGGCCAGACCATATTAATATCTGAGAAAGACAAAAGGGCATCCTCATTAGAAAGGACATTAAAATCAGATCTTGAGAAGACAGAGCTCCATCTGGGAAATAAAAAGAGTCACGAGAAATTCAGACAGCAAGGAACTGATAGAATCGTTCCTAGAGATAAAGGTTGGTATTTAGATGGAACTGCAAATTACCATTCTCTGAAACTATAGGAAGGGTGCATGCTCCATTTCAGGGAATTATATCTGACAGTGCTGTCATGTACAGAATTGACATAATATTAACATTGTCCATCAATTCCACAACCATAAAATAATGTAGCTTGTTACTGTGTGCATTTCGGTGGTCTCCATTGTATCTTTAGTATTGGGCAGAGAAAATCACATCCTCAAGGACCTAAAGTAACCTTGAAAAATTATCTTCAAGTCCTGTACTACTGGGTACTTTCTAAAAATCATTTTAACACATGTACTTTAAGACATGCAAGTTAAGCACTCAGTGGTTTTAAATCTTTTTCTTTTACAAAAAGATCAAGAACTTTTTATTTATTTATTTATTTTTGAATGTACATGGAATGCCATGGTAAAAATTGACTTTGTTAGGAATAAATGGCTTGGGAAGCATCAGTCACCTCTGTGTTTTCCCTTGTTGATGTATGCAAGGCAGACTTGAGACTGACATGTTTCTCAGATGGGATGCTTGTTAGGTGAGGATGCTGGCTGCCTCATTATTTTGACTAGGATATCCTGTAACATGCTTTCCTTGTTCTGCTGCCATAGCGTGGAAGCAGAGGAAAATGCCTCAAGTACCAAGTAGAGGCATATACTGTATTTAATTGGTATGTGGAGTACCTATCGATTCAGTAAAATAACAAAACGCACTCGACACAGTTTCATTCATAGACAGATCAGCAAATGGGAGAAAAAAAGAGATTTTTCTACCAATATTCACTACACAACCTTTATTTTCACACTGCAGTGAAAATCAGAACTATTCCTACCTTTATAGTGAGTGTCGTCTTCCTTTTCATCGTTTACTTACCTGATCATTCCCGTTTAATTACCATGCTTCCACAAAACTTAACAAGCATTCTCTCTAAAACCTTTAACATCACACACTAACATACAGCCACTGCAAAAACAGTGATTGGAGAAGAACGTGAAATCAACAATGAGTGCAAATTAATGAAGCACTTTATCAGTTTTCCCACTGAAGAGATTTTCCCAGTTCAAACCCCAAGGCATGAAACTCAAGTTTGACATTGTCACAGTTGGATTACATTTTTCAGATGGTTGACTTGAAAAGAGGGATCTGATCAATAGTCAGACAGAAATGTAACCCCGCAGTTAATTGAGCAAGGGTGAAGAGATGAGAGTAATTTGTTCTTTTTTTTTTTTTTTTTTTTTTACAAATGAGGCAATAATTTTCACAAATGTGAAATTCCAAGATTTCCACAGTTTTTCAGAAGAGCTTTCTTTCAAGTAATTGATATGGAAAAATCAAGTTCTGGGAAAAGCTGCAAAGAAATGCATGTGAAATATTTTTAATAAAGGGTATGTGAAAACGTTTTGTATACATTTTTAAACTGTAATCATCACAGCTCAATCCTTTACAGTATTTATAGTGTTTAAATAAATTTACTTTAAAACTTTAAAAATGAATTGTATGCACTGTAGCCTTCTAATCCATATTTGATCTGTGTGGCTCCATATCAAGGCTCCTGGTCAGTAAATGTTTTCTTCTTTGCTAGAGAATGACTGCCCTGTGCACTGCCTTCTGTTGTGGAAACGGGAGTTGTGGCAGTGACGGATAGCAGAAAAGATAACACTATGGGGGCACATATAGAGAGACAAAATGCTGTTTAAATGAC